>CABEEJ010002908.1:72240-96730 GCA_901482245.1 Timema douglasi
GGGGGGGGGGGGGGGGTAAGGGGTGTTATCTTTGCGTGTAGCTATGTGAGACACAATGCATTAACGTTCTTTGTGTCCTTGCTATTGTTTTAATTAGCGTACTTAAATTCAGCTCAAAATTCTCAGCAAATGTTAGTAGAGGAGTTATATCAAGTAAAATAAAGATTTATAATTATATACGCAGCAAAGGTTATTTAATTAAATCACTGGATGACAGAATAGACGTTATTTAATAATGTTTCAAAAGTGTTTATATTAAATTGGCTTTACATAACATCACAGTTTTTGTCTATTAGTGCTTAGTTCAACAACACTAGAATTTCATTTCACCACCAATTATATAGTTTGATAAATTAAATATTTTAAACAAATAATTAAAATACCATTTAAATTACAAATAATAGCCCTAGAACTAGTATTAATAGTAATAGTATCCTAAATTGTAAAATATCATTTCTGATTATAATGTTTTAAAAATATTATAAATATATATATATTTTTTTTTTACATTTCATAACGTACAACACAAACTACGTTTATATATATAATATTAGTAAAGGTATAAAATAGCATTTCTTAAAATAAACTAATAAATTTCAACTCATTACAATAATAATAATAATAATAATAATTTATTTTTAATAAAAGAAGCATTAAGTTGATTAGATCCAGCTACAATTTTAAGCCGGACAAAATGAACAATCCTCCTTAGTTACGATTATTTTAACTTGAAATATTTAAGGTCCCAAAAGGAGGTATTGTAGGAGAAGAGAGAAAGGGTCAGTGTTTTTGCAGTTTTTTATAGCAAAACCTTATTTGACCAAAATATATCAAATATGGTCCCAGTGGAAACGTAGGGTTTAATTTTATTCACATGGTGTTATCAACAGTTGTTGAATATCTGTCACTCATGAGCATAACGATATTAGATGATCGATCAACTTTATAAATAAAGAGGAAAAGTTGTCATTAAATTCTCGCACACCCTTGAAAGATATTCAAGAACTGTTGACATTACCATGTGAGTAAAATTAAACTCTTTGTTTTTATTGGAGAAATATATTATTTATTAAAAAAAAAGTTTTTCATATAAAAATGCAAAAACATTCCCCTTTTTCTTACATTCCCTACACTCCTTCTTTAATAAATAAATTAGAAAGATTTAATTTAGTTTATTTTTAAGGTATTTAAAAAAAAATTATACAACCCACATCGGTGGACATAATGACAAAGGTCAAGCTCGTCTAACCAGGTTTATCGGAAATTGGGTGGTCAGGGGTCTAGTCCCAGCATAGGGATTTTTCCTCAAATATTTTCTGCACTCCTTCTCCACAATTTCAGCTACATATACTCTGAATGATACCAGTCTTATACTTACCCAACTATCGAAATTAAAGGCATATAGCTGAGATGGGTAGTATGACGTGGAATAAAAAACCTATTTACACATTAAACAAGAAATACTTTGTAAACCCCAAACTAAGACATTATGCAGCTAACTTAAAAGTATGTCAAGAATTAGTTGTTAAATTCCGAAAATATTTCAACGTTTCTAGGGTCGCCCTTCCAACAGACATCAAGTGAGAGAGAGATCATAGCGGAAACCCCTACCTCCGAACAACATCCCCCTCCTCAGCCACCCCTTTAGCACCCCCTATAATCCATTATCACTGAACTCTCTACTTCTACTCCCATAGTATCAGCATGTAGCGCAGTAAACCGCCGAGTAAAATGTTTCAATTGGAACCCCCTGCTCCCCATCCCTCCTAATTACTGTTATTGCCTTGCAAATGGCTATTTTCATTACCGCGCACTCGTGTAGCAATGAAAGCCCCACGTAGCATGGAGGGAAAAGGGAGGGGGGGGGGGACTCAACTATCATTGAGATGAGCTCACCCAGATTTATGGACAAGTTCAGAGTAGTCGCTGGTCGGAACAAAGTTTTGATCAGTTTTGATTGCCAGATGACGCGATTGTAAAGTGCGGTGAGGGGATTGGACACGGTTTTTGATTTATTTCATTTGCCCCCTTCTTTACACCCCTTTTTTTCCCCCTTCCCACACATTTTTAAAACGTATACCATTTGCTAATGATTTTGAATGCATTAAATCTAGTGTTTACAATTATATTTTGTCAAATATCGCTTTGTTAAATTAAGGACTGTGCACGTGTTATAAGATTTTGGTTCTTATACCCACTTTGTATGCGTAACTAAGCTTAACACGCCCATTTCACAATAAAAACCAGAGTTTCACCAAAGCTGTTACTATTCAATATTTCCTCAAACTATTACTAATGTATCTGATTGTGTGTTTATTTATTTGTTTTATTTTTACGTCCAATACAAAGGCTATTAACGACTATGTCCGATCTGCTTCAGTGGCCACGTGGTCTGAATTGTTACTGTTGGATTAGAATAGACTGCCTATGATGGGGAGTTTGTGGTTCGAATCCAGTTGGGTGTACAACAAAGGGTGGTTTTTCCAAAATTATTTTTCACTCTCCCTCCACAAAAATGTGAGTACACTTTCTCTAAATATAGCCTTCTTAATCCCTAAAACCATTAGTGTAATTAGTACATAAGTGTATAATCCGAACGGGTAGTAAGACGCGCTACTAAAAAAAATGTCCGGGATGAGTAAATTCAGCAGCGTCTTTTAGGGAAGAAAGTGAGAAAACTGCAATTAAAATCACATAAGTAAAACTACTCCAGTAGGTTATACCCGATCTCTCCATAAACGGCGACACATTGCAATATGAGTCTAAGCCCTTAGACAGCATAGCATCACTGAAGTTCATACAAATAGGCCTTCTGATTAGTGTATCTTATAATAATGATATAGATTTTGGGTGGAAGGGGGGGGTGGGGGGTTAAGGAGTTCATGAGGCTCCCTTGAGGAGTTTTGGGATTTAGATATCCGACCATAAAATTAAGAATAGTTTACTTAAAGGTTAAAAGATTAAAATAATCGAGGTTCTCTAAATTGGCTTCAACGATTTTTATTAAGATTAATATCTAAGAAAGAATTAATAATAAAATTATGGATTTCATCTATAAGGGAAAGTGACTTAATAAGGCGCTTTACATAATTGGATATCTACAATTTTGAACATATTTCAATTCTTTGAAATGCAAATTAGCTTAACATTAAAAATGTGTATTACCATTAAAAATAAAGGACTTTTATTTGAAATATAGTTTTACAAAACCTATAATTTCTGAGCTATTGGAAAATACATTTTTAAATTGAGGTCTAGGAAATGGGGACCTAATTGTTATGCTCGTTGCTGAACACAGAGAGAGAGATACTACCTTTTCCTCAGTAGGTTTTTGTAACCATGTATATTATTTAATTTATTTATAGAATGTGTTGCTATTTTTTATATTACGTCTCTGCAACAATGTATATTATTTCGTTTCACATATTTTACGGTTTTTAAGTAAATACAAATCTCAATTTTTATTTTAAGGAGTGAGAAAGTGTGTGTGGTGCACCGTATTTATTTATTTTTAAATTAATTAACTACTTTTCTAAAATAATCTTAAGACGAATAAAAATCTACACGTAAATAAAACTTTAGGAAATTGCATGGCGTTAAAGTTCAACAGCACAAACCCCCTTCTGGTTGGGAACCATTGGTCTAAAGTCTCTACAACCAGGAGGTCCTTAAAGCTAATAGCCTAAGTTAGAAAAATAAATCTATACCTAAAGATGAAAATTCCCGGGAAATTCTTAATTGAAAAACTTTCCGCAATGGCGGCTTGCGGTGGAGGTTTTAAACTGTGGAGGTGGCACCTAGAGCCTATTGTACTTCAAAATATAGTGTGTTAAGAGACGAATGGAGGGTTTAAACTGTGGAGGTGGCACCTAGAGCCTATTGTACTTCAAAATATAGTGTGTTAAGAGACGAATGGAGGGTTTAAACTGTGAAGGTGGCACCTAGAGCCTATTGTACTTTAAAATATAGTGTTAAGAGACGAGTGTAGGGTTTAAACTGTGAAGGTGGCACCTAGAGCCTATTGTACTTCAAAATATAGTGTTTTAAAGAGATGAGTGAGTTATAAGATGGTAGAGACGAGGTTCAGGGTGGGAAAGGGGTGGATAGAAAGAATGAAGAATAAGGGGATAGACAAATATTGCGCCAACATTAAAATTGTTTTAATTAACTTATTGATGATAAAAAATTGAAGTATGAGATGTGAACATAATGGGCTTTCTAAGGCTTGCATTCATTTGTTTTTTTACTACTTTTTTTTTAGCACCATGTCTTACTAACTGTTCAATTTATACGTCTATGTACTAATTACGCTAATGTGATAGAGATAAGGAAAGTTGAATTTACAGAAATTGCACCCACATTTGTGTGGAGAGTGAGTGAAAAAACAATTTTGGGAAAACCTCCCTCAGTGCACCAGAATAGAACATTGATCTCCCTGTCATCGGCAGTCTAGGCTATTGCGTGAGTAGTGCTTTGGACCATGCGGCTACCGAAGCAGCTGTTTATTACTACTACTATTACTACTACTATCACTACTACTATCACTACGACTAATTAGTATTATTATTACTGTTATTATTATTATCCATTTAATCAGTTGAAATTATTATTATCATCATTAGCACCACGTCTTACTACCCGTTTGGGTTATACGCGCTTATGCTAATGTGTAATAGTAGAGTTATTGTGATATGAAATGAAGGACCTACACCCAATATCACCTCTGAGGGAACTGCAACTCTTATGGAGAAAAGCTTTATCTTCGCTCTCTCTCAGTTAACTGTTGCCAAATGTCCTCGATCTCAGTTATGTCAGAAGGTGGTTTGCTGAGGTACCACTGGCAACATCAACTAACCAGTGTTGCCAAACTTGTCTTATATTTGAGGGGAGTTTAACCACTAACACGGTAACATGACAACGCTGTCTCCCAATACTAATCATGCAGTTCCCTCAGAGATGATATCGAGTATACAGCTTAACGTGTAATCTGAACTACGGTTGAGGCCTGGCATTCCCCACATTCACAAGTTGTGTTTAATCCACCAGTTGAAATTAATCTACATAAATAATGAATGACAATTTTCCGGAAAAAAATATAGGGAAAATTTTCCAAATCGGAAAATTTTCTGTTTCACATCTCTCTATCCATAGCATGGTTTTAAACAGAAGGATGAACAAATTTGTCCCCATGTTGTAGCTTTTTTTATCCTTTTTCAGGCGAATACTCAAAGGTTTGATTAAATTTCAACCTCCATATCTTATTCCTCCAGTAAGTTTCAAACCACTGTTGGTCATTGTTGTCAACAGAGAATAGGCTACACGACCGAAGAAAGAAGAATTGTGGTCGAACTTCAAAGTGAAGAACGGTGGTAGAAGTTGTTGTCGGAAGTGTAAATGGTGGACTTCTCGATGACCTTTGACCTAGAAGGCGAATTGGTCGTGTGCCCGGGTGAGGGACGCCGTCACCTCTTGACCTGTTGACCCTCTCGACGCAGCGGGAAGACCAAGCCACAGCCTCCAGGTTATTTACTGAACAACTTATTAGCGCCTTCCCGTCCATACACTCCAACCCAAATCACTCGAGAGTGAGATTAAATCATAAATGCCACTGTTTGACGCTAAGGACATTAAGGAGGCGGGAATAGATGTTAAACAATATCTAACTAACTGAAACAATGTCCTTAGCCTTTGTCAAATCTCACAGGACTATATGATCACATTCAATCTCTACTTGATTTGTACGCCACATATATAACTTGTATTGAATCAAGCTCTCTCCAGGCTAGCTTAGAGTATCTGGCATCTTTGCTCAGGCGCTAGTGCGTCTACCTTCTAATCAAAGGGCCACTGGCACGGAAGAAACATTTGAAGGTTACAGGGGAAAATGGGAGAAAGTCACATTACACACATTTTACAGGACAACAACTTTTAAAACTAAAACCCCATAAGAACCTCAGAAAATACTATTTTTTAAATAATTTAAGTATGACATAACCATAATATTAGGTGCATTAGAAAGGTTTCATAATTGTATAATAGATGGCAGAACTAGTTCAATTTGAGTTAAAATTTGACGTTCACCCTTTTCCCTTGTACCTTTAATTTGTTATTAGTAAAATGGTGGCTTCCCCAAACACAGTGATGAGTCAACGAACTTCGGAATATGTTTTGCCTGAACTAGACCTAAGCTGGTTTGTAAGACATTAAGCAATATATAGTATATATAATATATTGGTTCAGAAAGTGAAAAATACATTTTTCTTAGCAGCTTTAATAAGCATTTTCGTTTTCTCAACCACAATTCAAAAGAACAACGATTGTTCAATGTCATAATATGTACACACTGCTCTTCTTTGTGAAGAAGTTGATGTATATTGCACATTTAATATTAAAAAGTAGTCGTAATCTCTTTAAAACCAAAGCTACTGTTAGCGGATTCTAACTTACTTTCTAATACATTTCAAGGAAGGCCTAACTATCTACAAACATTTTGAAACTTGAACCCAACCGCTGCCATAATTGTTGAAGCTTTGTGGTTCAGATGAAAACCAGCTATTTTTGTGAGATCAAGTTAGGTTCGAGTAGTTCTGAATTTATTTCAAATGATTTCAGTACACCTCTTGTTATCACTCACTGTAAATATGTTAAGTGACAATAATTTACCCAAAGATGTCACAAATTTTCAAGAAAAAGGAAAACAGTACAATCGGAATGATATTATCATGTGTAGTGACTTCAGCCAATCTCTTTAGGTTATTTATCGTCAAGAAAGAGAACCATGTTACAAGCAACAATGATAGTATCATACGCATTTATACTAGTCAACGTCTACATGTCCCTAATTGTAAATAGGCAACGTCTAAATGTCACTAATTGTAAATAAATATGGCCATATTACAAGCAGCAATGTAAGTGTCATGTGCAATGATATCAGTAAACCTTTTAGAGGCCACTAGGATTGAGATGAGATTAACAATTTTATGAATTTATCATTCTGATTTATTTACAAATAAGACAGATGTTTCAAATAATTATGTTCATTCATAAAACTAAAAGGTTTTTGTTGTTCTCAAGAATGATGTTATTGATAAATTATGACTTTACCATGCTTTATACTTATACGTAATAGGGCCCCTACACTATCAGTCAGACTGTCAGTCCTAAGGCTACGGCCACGCTTGCGACCTGGTCGCTGCTTTTTTGGTTGCTACCGGACACGCTTGCGACCTGGTCGCCGCGTTTTATGACCAGTTATCATGGCACCAAGGCGTGAAGATGTGTTATTGGCCATAGTAGTATATAGTTATATGGAGAAGAAACGTAAATCTAGATAATACGTTGTTCAACCCATTAATATGCAGAGACATACTTATGGACAGACTTGTAAAAAACCTGAGAACACACCTATATTTAATTATAATCTTTTTGGTATCACGTATAAAATGGTAAAATGAAATTTATCGCTATGTTAACGGTATTTAAAAACAATATTATTTAAAAAGTGGAATTAATTATTATGATTGGAAACAACCTTTGCACTCCAAGACCTTGCAAGCATTTCAATCTAATGTTAGTTTGTATACTGTATATTGTTTGATTTTATTATTTTATTTATGCTAATTAAATAAGTTCTTACCTTGTTCATTTTTTTCTTCATTGTTTAATTCATCCCAACCCTCCACTGTTACAACTGCAACTTCTATTCAGAGCTTGAATTTAACATCCCTGTTTGCGTAGTCTTGATGTTTCAGATTCCACAGTGGTGATCATTTGTAAATAACTCGGTATCAAACATTGCTAAGTACAGTACTCTGCCGAGTGTCAAACTCTAGACGGGCGGGAAACACTGGGCCGTTTGCAAGAAATTTAGTGAAAAGACTTAGGGTAGGAGTGATAGCATGGTCCCGAGCACCTTATCAGTCGACATTTTAACCTGGGATGACGCAAGCAAACCCACACAAGTGTCCAGTGTTCTCGCGACAGGCTGCGACTCGAACGCAAGTGTGGCCACCTCCATAAGAAATAAAGGCGAGCGTATTTGTCGTTACGACCTGAAAATGCTAACGAAAGCGTTTTAAAATCTGTCGCTGTCGCTGGTCGCCAAGTGTGGCCATCCTCATAAGAATCAATGTAATACACTACTGCAACCTGGTCGCGGTGTCCTGGTCGCAAGCGTGGCCATAGTCTAAGATTGACAATCTGGCTGACCGTATGCATCAGTATTTAGAACGAGACCGTACAAGGTCAGTCTTCACGTCATTATTTCTATCAGTCTCAGCTCCTGCTTGCAACGTGCAACAACATGGATGATAGTAAAAAGGCGTGTACAGTCTATGTTTGCTACTGAGACTGAAGGAAATACTGACGAACTCGAACACACGGTCAGTATTAATGTCAGTCTCTCCTACCACTTGCAAGACTGATGGCCTGAGATTAATGTGATCAGAAAATTCTGATCACATCAGTATTTTTGTAAGTCCTTCCATCAGTCCATCAGTCCATCAGTACCAGTACCAGTTAGACTGTCAGTATTAATTATTACGTTATTAATACTGACAGTCTGAGTAATCGTTTAGGGAACCTATATTAGAAGCTATTTGAAATGATTTTCAACTGGAAAATTAGATTCCTCTACATGCTTCACCATCAAAAAAATGTGGATACCCTGAAAGCTATTTAGTGTGTTCCTCAACAAGATTTTTTTTTTAATTAGACTCTTTTAGATACTATTTGAGGTTTCAAAACATTTGAAATTTGGATGTTCCTAGATGCTATTTGAGTATTAATCTTTCAGCAATTTTTTAAAAGTTGGATGCCTTTAAAATATATTTTAAGTTGTCCTCACATGATTTAAAAAAAATTAAATTCCTTATAATCTCCTTCTATAGAAAATGATTGAAGTTTGGATGCCTCTCAACATTATTTAGAGTGATCTTTGAATTGATTTTTATTTGCAAATTATATGCCTCTAGACAGAGCTGGACTATGCCACCAGAACACCGGGAGATATCTCGATAGGGCGGTTTGATTTGGTCTGCCACAACTACTTTTAACTAAAATTAACTTATCCTTTCGATTCCTATCCTTTTTTCTTTACTTTAAGCAAAGGTTAGTACATAAGTCTGAACTAACCACAATACATTATTTATGAAGATATACGATGGCATTAAATGTAAAACAGTTCCGTGTGTTGATTCTTGTGTTGTTTGTAAGCTAATTGTTAACCAAACGCAATTTTTAAAGTATTTTTTTAATGAAAACCGTCTTTGTAATTTACAAATGTAATGGATGTAGCATAATTTTACAAACTTAAATATTTCAAAAATAGATTCCCAAGTATTATCTTAACAATTAGGAAGGATATGTGCACATTTTATTAGAAAATAGCCCACAAGTGGATGTTTTCAAGTGGACTGAATGACAACGTAATCATTTATATTGCAGTTTAAATAGCGTTAGGATAAAATTACCTATGAAATCATACAATGTTAATTTCATAAATTCAGCTTACACTGAAACATGGCTTCATTGAGATGAATGTATGTTAAGGGCCCTCATATTTGGCCCGGGCCACTCAAAGCCTGCCAGTCCTCCCCATACCCCCCCAAAAACCCCACCCACCCCCGTCTCTAGAAGATATTTGAAGTGATCATCATCTGTATTGTTTTTTAAATCAGAAGCCAGCTAATTTTTAAAATTGGATGCTCTCAGAAGGTGTAATAGAATAAACCTTGATTGATTTTTACTTTTTCTCGACTCCTCAGAGAGAAAAGTATTGTTATCGTAAGTAAAATAGAACTCAAGATTTTGATAAATGTTGACATTTCATGACCCCCTGGAACTGAAAAGGGGTTTTTCGCTATGCCGTATGTCTGTTCGTATCTCGACTTAGAGCCTAAACTATTTTACCTATTGGGATAAAACTTGATATTTAGGGTTTTCATAAGGTTACCCCGAGGGATTAATAGAATTAGATATCTAGCACCAAATTTAAAATATAGTTTATTGAAGAGCAGCTTTAACAAAATCCTCTATAACGATTTAATTGAATTTTGTATACAAGCATTGTTTAATACGACAAACCAAACTGAAATTCCCATTTTTCCACTAAAATTAATTTAAGGGTACTTTACATTAGAAGAAATTTCCAAATTTGATCATATCTCCGCAACTATTTGATATACTAATAACCTATCATTGTAAAGTTTTAGTACGATTGAAAATCAAAATCTTTTATTTGAAAAATATTTTTATAAAACTAATAGTTTCTGAGCTAAGCAAGTAAATATCTTGATATATATTTTTTTATGGATATGTTTTAAATTGAAATTGCTCTTTTGTAGAGAGAGATCTTCTTCTTTTCCCGACGTTTCTGTAAAAATGTATATTATTTCCTCCTTTATGTTATTTGATGGAGTAACTCTTCAACAATGTATATTATTCCACTTAAAAATTCTACGAGCTTTTAGTATGTTTCTATTTTAAGAGAGAAAGACTGCGCGGTACAGCATACCATTAAACAAAATTAGATGCCTTTATAAGATATTTGGATTTTAGAGTGAGTATGGTCCCTTCAAGTGATTAAAAATTAGATATCCTAAGAAGTTATTTAGAGTTTGATGTAACTCTATTTTTCAGCATCAAATTAGAGAATCTAAGAGGGGCATGAAATAAGCCTAGAACAGGCAACTTTATTCCCAGGGGGAAGAAAATACACCTTACAAATAATCCACTACGCCCCTACTGAATTACCACTTCTTATTCCGGAAAATACTGGTGTATTTTATTATTAATTATTCTTATATTGTTGCCTCAAGGTCACCGAGATCCAGTATTGCCTCTATTAAGTTGGTATAAAAAACATTTCAAGAATGCTATATATACGAACATAATTAGACGTAAATTAGATTTTCAAACGATTGCTAATTCTTCTCAAACTTACTACAGTTGGCCTCGCCCTTCAGCGTGGTCGGGTGGATTCTGTCTTGAGAAGGATGTCTTGTTACCCTCTTATAAGAATATAACTCTCACCACATCGTTATCTTGTTAATTACCAAGCTAACTTCATCAAGAGAAGTGTACGAGGCAGCTCGCGCGCTCCTTGGCGACGTTAGCTTGTTTGTGTTATATTGCATTAGCGCCATATTTCATGCCACCCTTATCTCCCCAGTCCTCCCTATACAGCACACAATACACCAACATTCTCGTTTCTTACGCAGGGAAGATGTGGGACATTCCCAGGGAATATATTGTCAATAAAATGAATGAAGGGGGAAACCTGAACCGATGCAATTTATTACATACATACAGGTCACCTTATTTTAAACATTCAGGCAGATTCAAAAAGCTTCAAAAAGGAATATAATGGTGCATTATTTGTTTATTTTAAAGTGGGATATTTTAATGGATTACTACAGCTTTTTACCCGCCTCGGTGACGTAGTTAGCTACTCGCTCTGGAAAACTAGGGGGGGGGGGGTTCCTAAACGGTTTTCTACTCTCGTTCAACGCAAATGCGGGTTCATTCCCTATATATTCCATTTCCTCATTTCCTAGCCCATTATTGTAATTAGTACTTAAGCGTGTAGCCCAAACGACTTCCATTACTCGTTAGGAATTGTCTTAAGGACAAAACAATTCTAATTTTCGGACAGTTCCTAAATAACTGGATATTTATGAATTGGCTTGTCCTAAGATTACACAGAAGTCATTTATGGAGAAAATAGGCTGTATTAATTCTACACTTAGCCAATATAAAATATCCCTGAGAAAATGGTTAAGAAAAAAGTTGATTTTTAAATATAGAATTTTATAAAACACCACCAAGCTTTTCAGCAAGTAAGATGGCTTTATTAAGGGCCAGTTTCAAGTCGGATTTAATATGCCTCAAGTGTGGCCCTATAGGCTATACTAAATACAAGATGAGACCCATTTATAATCAAATGGAATGAGGCAATTATTATATTATACTACTATAAAGCCACTCACTCACCGACATTAATATTCACCAACTTCCAGATGAGCTAGAAACTTGAAATTTGGCAAACTTAAGAGCTTCTAGCCTGTAACCGACGGTAAAATTACAAAAAGTTAAAACGTTAAATTTTCAACCCCCGAAACAAATTTAAAATGTCGAAGCAAATTTAAAGTCGGTGCAGACCTTTCTTTGGAAGTCTCTTGTGGTGAAAACGGCAAGACCTTTCAAAAAACGGCTCTGGAATTACATTAGTTTACATCCACTTGCAAAGAAAACTCACCTGGGGTTCGGGGGAGGAGATCCCAACGAGCAAAGCGAGTTTCTCATAGAAAACTGGCCAATTCCATTAGAGTTTAGTTATGTGCCATCTTGTATTTAGTGTAGCATCACACTTGAGGCTTACTAAGTTTGATTATGTAACTGGCCCTAATTTAAGAAAAGTATATCTATGTTTTATTACACTAATAGTTAGCTCAAGGTTAAGGAACAACCAGCACTAAAACCTTAATTGGTGACCCCCCAAAGGTAACAACTGTTGACACTAGTCATCTCGAATCAGAAGGTTACGTGGACTGATAGCCCCGTTGTACTAATTACACTTAGAAACACCAATAAAAAACAAATAACAATGGTGACTCTTTTGGAAAACCAAAAAAAGAACGAACAGTAGCTTTATTAGATGGTATCTTTCTGTGAAATGTTTGAGGACATTGTTAGTCTGAGGTGCTCTAACAGATAGTTAGTGAATTAACTTTAGTCACCAAGTCACTAACCGGGTACCAAGAACCAAGATAATTCAGAATTCTGGAAAATAAATTTACAGTTAGATTCTTGGTTTTGTACAAGGTTTCATCGTCATTCATAAAACGGAAGAGATATTTTGCAAACCACATTTGGTCTATTCAAGAGGATTCATATCATTTATGTGCCGATTGTGTGTTTTTAGGAACTCTGTCTATTACTACCCATCTAGTATGTCCGCATTTAACTACACAAAAGGGGTAGTAATGAGGAAGGTAAACACACCCGCATAAGTGTGAAGGAAGAGCGGGAAATCATTTTGAAAAAAACAACAACAGAACACTCGGCTGGGATTAAAACCCTGATCTCCACGTCATTGTAAAATCAGACTAGATCAGCCTGACATTTATTTCGCATGTCCACTGATGCGGGTTTTAGTTCTCAATATATTGAAATTAACATTTTGATAGCTCAGTGGTAGATGGTGTTCAAAGAAAAAGGTCCATGTCCTGGTCTGATTTTTCCAATACATATTTGAAAAATGTATTAGTGCGCATTTAAAGGAACTTGTCAAGAGAAGGAACACTAGTGCTTAATGTGAACTCTGTAAACCTCATTGCTCTCCCAACTCACCCACGCCACGATAATACATTTTCAATCCAACCAGGACTCAATTTAAGGTACCTCAGATAGTATATAATATTTTCTAAGCACAATGCATAAACGAATTTGCTCACGGACAAGGGCTGTGGAACCAAATGTGATTATCAGCTATCAAATTTAAAAAGTAGCCTACAACATCTGGATTGACTCTTTCACTTCCTATATAGGGTAAAGTAGCCTAATTCCGTGATAATATTAGGTTGAGATGATATTTTTCCCATGAAATTTGAGCTAAAAAAAAATATTTCAAGTAACTTAAAGTTTGAGGTTTTTATTAGTTGTTTATAAAATATTAACCTATTTTATTATTTTTTTTGTGTGGAAATACATTGTTATTATAAACATATAGCAAGGTCCTTATTACGTGATAAGTGTCCTAATTCCGTGATACATGGTTCCTTATTCCGTGACAAGCACCTTAACACCGTGATATTTATTACCTTGCTAAAACTATGGACTATGGAGGTTATTTATGTTACAATGAAGTTTTTTACACTACTCATTATCAGTTGAGCTGTCATTTGCACAATTTAAGCACATAAAAACATCTTCACCATAGTCAACGTGAAGACCCTCACACCCGTAATGGGACCACTGCAGACAAAAGCAGCATTCTATCCACTTTGCACCTGTTTTATGGTCCAAGTCATACTGATAATCTTTCTGACAAACCGAACAAATATATTGCTCATCATTAGACTCTTCTTTTCTTTGTGTTCTTGAACATGGTTTAAGTTGACTTGTAGACGGTTTTGGATGACTTGCTGATGGAGAAACGGTATGAACTTTAACGGATTGTTTTCTTCTATTGTTGGTTTGGCGTGGGACTGAATTGCTACAGCTGGGTATCGAGAGTAATTTAGTCATACCTCCCGAATCATTGTTGGTTTCATTTGTGACATTGAGATCAGTGACTACTGAAGGAGCAAGAGCTTCAGGCGCAATAGAGTTTCTATTGAATGGATATATTCCACTTTTCCTGAAACCAGATCTGATGATTTGCGGGGTAAAACTTCTCTCATAGGCTGGATTGAAAAGTGAATGAAAGTCATATCTGCTGGGAGTCTTTCCTGGATTTTTCTTCATTTGATCCTCAAGTTCAGTTTTCCATTATGCTTTTAATGAAGCAAAAACACTAACATCAAGCGGTTGAAGTAGGTGAGTGGTGTGAGAAGGAAATGTCATTAAAATTATTTGATTTTTTTCAGCCATTTCAAGTGCTTCTGGTGATAAGTGGGATGCGTGAGAATCCATAAGTAACAAAACCGGTCTTGCTGGAGGAATAAGGTCAATAAATGATTCTAGCCATTTAAAAAAATAGTCACTATTTATCCACCCTTTAGGAGTCACTCCAACTGTTGCATCACAATGTGCTCCTGTTTTCAAAGCTGGAATATTTTGAACACCTTTGAATAGAATTAACAAAGGACCACTTTTTCCAGCAGCATTTGCACAAGCCAAGACAGTTGTTGTAGTGCCTCGTTCTGCATAAACACGTCGGTAGATATATTTTTTACCAACACTTGTGACAACCTTTGATCCAGAAGCTGGTACAAACGTCAATCCTGTCTCATCGCAGTTCCAAATTCTTTGTGGTGAATCAGCAAGCCCATGTTCAGTGATCATCTTCTCTAAACAATCGTAAAACTCTTGAATAAGAACTGGGTTGGCACATGATGCACGATACCTCGAAAGATTTTCTGGCTTTCTCAGAGTCAAATTGAATCTTTGACGAAAACCTTTGAACCACTTCTTTCCTGCTGCTTTGTTTTCAACATTAAAAAAAGCTGCTTTCCCACTTTTATCTGCTAATTTATAAGCAAGTTTTCTTATTTGTAGTGTGGTAAGACCAAATCCAAGTTCTTGCATTTTAATGGCGTAGCTGCAAAGATGAGTTTCCTCTTCTGAACTTAGAACAAAAGGCTTCCCAACTTTTCCCACGTTGAATGTTTTTAGAGTCACACCATCAAAATTAGTTGACTTGCTTGCTTTAAAAACATTGTCTTTTAATGTTGACCATGGCACACCATAAAATTTAGAACTTTTGTAAATACTCCAATTGTCTTCTAAAACTGATCGTACTGCTTGCTCCAGTGTCTTTGTATTATAATCTTTAGAAGAATCTGGTTGACTCTTTGATTTAAGTTTTTTTTTTGATCCACCCATTTTTAATATCTGTTGGTTAAAGATACAAATAGATTTTAGTATAAATATATTAAAGCAATTATAAAATAGTAAATATTACTTAAGTATTTGTAGTAAATACTGAAAATAATATTAATTCTATGAACCCAACCACACAAGAAATACGAAAAAAACGAAAATTATTTATAAAATGCGAAAGGCTCTAAATTTCTTAATAAGAATTTATATCATAATAATTTTACACAAATATGTTCATCAATCAAATACTTACGATAAAACACAAATATATTAATAATAAACAAAGAGTTATCACTGAAAAAAATAATTAAATCAACACACCTTTAATAACACTGCATAAATAAACACTTTTTCGCAAAGTCATTCTCAGTTACCGTTAGTGTCAAAAGTTGCTACCAGAATGCGATCCTAAATTAAAACTAATTTCCAAGCAACTGCTGCTATCTGTTGATGATCCAAAAAATATTTTAAAAAGGTTCCTATTTCCATGATAAAATATTTAGTAAACTATCACGGAATTAGGGCTATCACGGAATAAGGCTACTTTACCCTAGTTGAGAAAGTGTAAAGTATATATATATATAGTAGACCCTTTACAAAATCTCTTAGGCTTATATATAAGTAAATTATAAGAAGTAAAATTTAATATAGTTAATCAAAGCTCATTTTATATTTATTGTGTATATAAAAGTAAAATTTAATAACCTTTCAAAAATACTTGTATTTTATATACACAAGAGAAGAGAATAATGAAATTTTAAAAATCCTTTTCTAAATCAATATTTATAATATAGGTATCATAACTTATGGTAAAATCACATTGAGTTAATGTTCTTAATATGTACTTAAGTTGGCTTAAGCAGAGACTTTATAATGAAATAGAGAAAAAATAATTAATAATTCAGGTGTTTATTATTTAAAGGGTTGATCAAAAATTATTTTTAGCTCAATAACTGCTATAAGATTTATTATTAAATCTCATATTTATATAGAGGTTAAGATTAAAAATAGTGTTGAATAGTCCAAGTGTTTCCAAAAACTAAATGTCATGCTCATCTAGTTTGGTTTAATGATGACGGGGAGGTCAGCGTTCATATCCCAGCCGGGTGCAATCAAGTTTTTTTTTTTTCCTAAACTATTATTTCACACAATTCCTCCGCGTAAATGAAGGTATATACCCTCTAAAATTCTATAATATTCATCCCCCCTACCCATTAGTGTAAATATTCGGATAGCCCAGAATGATAACAAAACGCGTCGAAAAATATTTTTATATTTTAAAATATGTGTATTTGACCACTTATACCTACTAATTTGAGCAAATAAACATAAATATTACAATAGTAGGTAACTTTGTCATGAGAAAGTTGGTGTCAATTGTGTTTATATTCAAATATAATCTGAGTGTACTATAATTGAAGGCAAGCTTTCTGGTTCACAGCATGTTCCTCACAATTATAACTAAGCCACCTGCACGCAGCTGTACTAATTATTCCTTCACACACGCGCAAACACACTCATATATATAAAGGTAGCTAACATTCTTGTTGCAATTAAATTCTAACAAGAACTACCAACTTACTAGCTTAACAATTTGATGTAGGAAAAAAGCTGATAACTTCATTAAAAAAAAAGTGTGTGATCTTCTTAACCTAATGTTTTTTACCTCGATATAGTACGTCATTCAGATGGTGGTACGTAGACTATCTTAGCTTGTGTAAACTATTGTTGTCATTATGGGTTTTTGTGTAAGAATGGTCTAAACAACACACCACAGGGTTTTTTTAAAGGTCATATTTGGAGTTGAGCCTTTATTAAGTGTAGCAAATAAAAGATAAATTTATACTAGATATAAAATATAATTAATAATGTAGGACTTGCATCGGTTGGTACATAGACTAAATATCAATATCGTGTAGTCTGGTTTTCTGGAAGGTTGAAATTCAAATCCCGACTGGATGTACTGAGGGTGATTTTTTATCGATTATTTCTCCCTCTCCCTCCACGCAAATATAGGTAAATTTTCTCTAGAATTATTTCTTACTAACCACTACACCCCACCTCTATGGAATAAATATGTCGATATTCTGGAAATATATTAAAGCTTAAAAGTGCCTTATTTTTCTTTCCAAGTATTTTCCAAATTTAATTCATTTATATTTCAAAAATTATTTATGAATACGTTACAATTCACTAGATCATGTTTAGAAACCAAGAATTAAAACATTACGGCGCATAGAATGTTATAAAACTATCTATTATAAAACCAACTCTTAAAAATTGATGACAAGTACCGTTTTATCTCCTTCATTAAACAACATCATCTCCGGAACTCATGACCGAAGGTTTCAAGGTGATTCGATATTTAAATCATTTTCGCAAAGCCACACACAAAATGAATATAGGCTAAGAGTAGTTGCTAAGGCCTCCACTGGAATATAAATACATGAGTTCATTAATTTTCATGCTGGAGATTACTATAGCCTAATCGATAAAAAAGTTTCTGTTTATTTCAATAGAATGACTCACTCACTCACTCAATGGTTTACATATTAAAAGTATTTACTTTAAAAAAAATGTAAACTTTAAATTAGGCCCAATCAAAAAATTCCAAACATAAAAAGATTTTATCAAAAAATGTGTTTGTATTTTTCAACAATAAACAAATTGGTATAGTCACGTGGTTTTCACTTAATGAATTTTTAAGAAAAACAAAACTTACTCATACTTTTTTTGGAAACATTAATAGTTTTATCATTCTCGAAGGTTTCATGGAGAATTTACTAATGTTTTAATATTTGATTGTTTTTAGAGATAGTTTGACATTCATATTAAAGGTTTTATTGGGCGATGTTTGAGATGTTTTCGCTTTCTTTGGTAAGAGTTTTTTAAATGAGTATTAATATTTATAGATTTTTTTAAAAGTAGCTCTATATTGAACTATTTATTAAAAATATCATCATATAGATTTCACAAACATTAAATGTCGTGCATACAAAAAATATATTTAAAAGTGAAATAAATGAATTAAAATGGGGATTTTTAAGAGGAGAAAACCTTTTAATTTCATAATTTTCTAAAATAATATTTTCTTAGGGAAGTTTTGATACATTTAAAACAATCAGATACAAATTTAAATTTTAGAAAACACAATCTGCGAAGAGATTTTATTTAAAATATCATGGAAAACTGGATTTGCTTTCCAGCCTTTTTGACTACATAAGTAGCTGATAGAGCAATATTTTGAAACCTTTTAATTCTAAATGGCATTGTTGCCAATATAATTTTATTTTTAAATCTTAGAGAATAATAAGTACGAAAATGCAACTATCCCTACATAGGGTATTATTATTACTATTATTATTAATATAGTACATTGGTAGTATACTTAAATTTTTAAACAGGTAAGATGATTTATTTACCTTTCTTTCTTTTCATGGCATCTTACTACCCATCCGTAATATCTGTTTCTAGCTACACCAATGGGTTCATTGTGGTTGGTTTTTTTTTATCACTGCCTCTTACTACCAGATCAGGTTATATGCATATATAATAATAACTTTAAAGGGGTAGAGATGATGAAAGAAGCATTTTGGATCTAATTTACCCGCATTAGCGTGGAAGGTGAATGGGAAACCATTTAGAAAAAACAACCCTCAGTAGACCCGACCGGGATTCGAAACCTGATATCACCATCATCAGCAAGCCAGTTCAAAACGACAGTGACGCCTTTGACCATTCGGCCTCTGAAGATGGTGTCCAGGTGTAAATAAATTAGAATTTAGAAGAGGGGAAAGTGAGAAAGCATTTTAAAAGACCACCCTCAACATATGAGCACCAAACGTTTAATACGTTAATCCTCAACCACTGAGCTATCAAGAGTTGGGCCTTTATCACGTGTTGAATCATGTATTGCTCAGTAGTAGAACTAAATTTAAATATTTATCATTATAAAATGTAACACGTTACACGTGCGGGCATTTAGTCCACTATTGCTTTGAGTACGTGACAGTCCTCAGCCAAAGTTCCCATTGACTCAGTCGATTCCTCCCTGGTAATAAAAGCTATAAGCGCCGTGTGGATGTCGCAGGTTGACAATTATGCTGATGATAGCGTGCGTGACCTCCACAGTAGTTTGTCGACAAGGTGTAATGGCACCCGAGTAAAGCAAACATCACTCACGAGACGGGTTTTAAAACATGGGCTGCGTGATGCATCCCACGAAACCGCGTAAACAGCGAAAGGAGGTACGTACTACATTGTTGGTGCATTCCCTGAAAGACTGAGAGTCCTACTCGCACGGGGTTATACCTTTGTCTCACGTGCGACACCGACATGTGTGAAGGTGCCTCCATCTATAGGACATCCACAGTAGGTGAGGTAGTATCTGCCAACTATGACAAGTTACCATATACCCATTCGCCCAACCATATGATCGGTAAAGCCATATGTTGATTTGTTGATACTTTCGGGAGTCAGAAAATTGACAACCACAAAATTATTGTTTTAAATTACTAAACTTTTTTACACTATTGAAACACACAATTATAAAAATAAAAGTTTGTATTCTTATTTTTGGTGGAAGAGGCGTCTGTAGTTCACTTAAAAATGCTTTTCAAACGAGAGCTTGTGAAATTCGGTGTGCTCTTCTAAAATTAAGATGGCGAACCAGCTGAAACAAGGACGATTGATGACGTCATACAAACCGTCAAGACGGTTGTGTTCTTACGCTGTTACATTTAAAAAACGTTTCATTTTTAAACGAAAAGTTGTGAAAAAAAAAGTTCTTATATTTATTTTGGTGGCGAGCTATAAATGTGAAAATAATACTTTTTCATTAATTATTTAATGTACTATAATATCTATTTTACCACAAAAGAAAAAAAAAGTTTTTATCAACATATGTTGTTCTTTTAATAAATTACGATGACCCACTTTGATGGCCACATGGTCTAATCTGATTCTCTAGTATATGACTAGACTTTCAAAGACAGTGAGATCGAGGTTTGAACCCAGTCAGGTGCACTGAGTTTTTTTCCAAAATGGGTTTCCACTTTCCAACCACGTTTGCGTGGATGCACTTCTTCTAAGTTAAACCATCATAATCCCTAACATATAAGTATATTTATTAGTTAGGCGTAATAATCTGAATAGGGAGTGAGACGCGGTGCTGAAATAAGTTACGAAAAAGGCTCATTATATTTTGTATTTTCTACCAAGTCTCGCTACTTGATCGGGTTTTATGTATATCCTGCCAATTTATTTTGTGTACTTCCACTAAGATTAACTTACATCGATTAATCCATCTATTTCTCAGTGTAAGCGCGTCCAACTGACACAATTAAGGATTCAAGGTAGGGGGCACCGAGGCACGTGACTTCCCTCCCCACTTTGTGAATTTTTCAGAGAACCAAAGAGAATATATATATATATACTCTTTGATTCTCCGAAAAATATATTATATATATATCAAACGTTTAAGTTCCCTTTTGATACAAAAACAAAATATTGTTAGAGACGAAGAGATACTGGATACAGCTAAAATAGTTGGATCCTGTTTTTCCATCCACTAAAAAGGTACTTCGTGGAGAATTGAAATTATGTAGATAATGCTTGATATAGATATCCAAGATAGTATATTTATTTGCGTCTGTGTTTCCAAACATTGTGTGTCTATTGTAAATTATTTGTGAGATACCAGTTACTACCTCAACAGAGACTAGTGAAAATGGTTTTATATTTCTAAAAAAAAATACAAAAAAAATTTTGAAAAATTATTCATTTATTTTTAAATTTAACATTCACTAAGCAGATTTTCACTGTTAAATGAAGAACGTAAAGAGCTGGAGCTCAATACGTTTTTTGGTTTGAATAAAAAATGTTAAATTTAATTTCCCGTTTAAATGGACTTGGGATAGCCTCTTAAACATGAGAGGTTAACTTACACACATTAGTTTTATTTATGTTATTCAATCCTTTAATTAATATATATACTCTTCATAATAACAAAATGAAAAAAAAAATTGTTAAAATGTGAATCCACATTCAGTTAAGTGGTAAATTAATGGTCTGGGATCTGGTTACTAGGCCTGGCCCATTGTTATATTAAGCTAACCAACTAGTGAGAGGTATAGTATTCATAAAAATAAAAATAAGAATCAGATTTTTTTTCCCTATTTCGAATATGAAATTTGAACCCTCAAATCTCAAATATCCTTTGGGATTCGAAGAATTTGAGTTAATAAAAATCGTAAACTCTTCTTAATATCTCGCAGATAGGACATGTAGTTTATTCTCAGAGTATTACAGTTTTATGAGTTAATTATCTATTAAATGTAATTCAAAATGGAATCCACCTGTTTCCCTGCCTGTATCGATGGTCACGCAAACTAACGCATCAATATCGCGATAGACTGGGTTTTTGGGGTTGGGAGGGCTGAGTTCTGAATTTCTATCGTGCGCTCCGAGAGTAATTTTCCTGATGTGATTTATCACGGTTACTCCCCCATCTTTTATCCACGCTAATACGGGTGCATTTCCTTCCAGCTTCCCATCCAACCCTAACCCTTTAGAATATGTCATTAATTACCTGAGTGTTAAAGTGCTTTGAGGCGTTGAGGTTCAACCAACTTTAAAAGACTTTGGTTCTAATCTGACCTAGTATAAAAACTTGTCGACCTCGCCAGTCTTGTGGTAAAGTGCTTGCCTCAGGACCGAATGTTTTTTGGTTCAAACCTAGCTGGGGTCAATGGATATTTCTTGAGTGATAAACATTCTTAGCACAACTTCCTTCGGAGGGAAAATAAAACCATCGGTACCATTTCGATTGTGGCATGTAAAAGAAACTTGGTAGGTATGAGACAATACTTTTCTTGGAAAAATTGGTGCGTCCTTTCGTTCTCACTCATATAAATTATTGTATGATCAATCGGTTCAGAAAGTGCACGTTAAATAAATTAAATGAATAAATAAAATTTAAAAATTGGGTCTTCCCATTGGTCAAAATAGGGATTTTGAGTATGCGTGCTCATGAGCTATCTCCCGCTAATAGTATGTTTCGTGTAAAAACTACTTTCAAAACAAGTAGTACGAACACTTGTAAATTCAGCAAATATGTATTTGAAGTTATTACCAAATGAAAAATATACATTCTCCCTCTCCTCTATGGTTTTATCAAAACGACCACTCCGGTGATCTGACTCGAATGCTGACTACTCAAGTAATAACTTACAGGGAAGGGTGTTCAAACATCATCAAAACCAATCATTTCCGGTCGCCATTGTGGGGGTGAGATGCGTCGTGTTTGACGTGATAGATCTCTAATGCTTCAGTAATCAATTGACCGTATTATAGTCGGGCAATTAGCTCCTCACGACCGATCAGTTAATTCGTTTATCTGCGCACCGCTCGCTACGTGGTAGTCGCGGGTGACCGCCCGCCCATTCATCGTTCCATTAGAAAGAGGTAACGGCGAGCTCTCCCCAGATAGTTTAATTCACGATCCCACAGCTAGGTGGCAGCACGGAGCACGGAAAACATCTACGAGGAACTTACAACTTTGGTACACTGACCTAAGTGTTCAGTCATATGGCCATTATTTTGTTTTACTTCACGTCTTACTATTCTTCCGGGATCTACAAATGTAATCTCTTTGATGAGATAGGGATGATAAAGTAAATATTTATAGGAAATGTACCCACATTTTAGTGACGGGAGGTGGAAAAGCATTTTGAAATTTTAACTTTAACCTACCGGCCATCGTCAAATAAGACTAGAGGAGATTTACAACCCACCTATCATGGCAATCTGTTTGGTAGCTTCTGAAGCTACTTTATAAAGTACGAGTAATTTGGTTTAGAGCTGGGCATCTGTCTGACCCCTTGAGATAGCCGGAGTTTACTTATTTATCTAATTCCACCTGATAAGTATGGTAAATTGTAAGTAAATTTTACAGAATTCACGTGGAATAGGAGCGGAAAACCACTATAAAAATACCCACCAAGTGCATATATACACGATCGAGCTAGAACTTGGGTCTCCCTGGCAAGAGTCAGAAACGCAAACCATTCTTGAGAATTTGGCAGCATAGTAGAAAAAATAAACTAAAAAGTTTTTCTATGATAATTATTTTTATATGAGATATTTAACGTAAGATTTACAAACACAGGTTTAAATACTTACTCTATGGCATTAGGAACTTAAACGTTCATTGCCGCACTTCCCCCAAAAGTATGCTACCTATTCCTACCTTGATCTAGTTCCATCCAGTCCACCTCATTACACCCTATTTCTTTCATGCACATCATAATGTTATCCTCCCATCTGCGCCTAGGTCCTCCCAATGGTCTCTTCCCATTGAGTTTTCCAGTCAATACCTTGAAAACTGTTCGAGTCTCTTCCATTCACACTGTAGGCCTATATGTCCCGCCCACAGTAATCGGAGAGATTTGATTATCCTAGCAATGTATTGTGATGAGTACAGGGTATGCAGATCATCGTTATGTAAACTCCTCTACTCCCTAGTAGTCTCGCGCGCTCCCCCCCCCTTTTTAAGCAAATATCTTCCTCAGCACCTTGTTTTCGAACACCCTTTTTTTTATTGTGTAAGGCAAGATACCAAGTTTCACATCTATAGAAAACAACAACATTAACTGAATTTTAAAATCACCTAGACCTAGATTGACATTGGTAGCCCTAAGTACTAGGATGTCAATAACATAACACATCTTTATCACAAAGCAACTAGCCAGCCCACTGTTCCCGAAAGCTGAAGTCAGTTTTGCGGCTGAGGGTGCTAACGGGCTAAGTGAGTTCTTCGGATCGGATTATTGGTGAAAATGTTTAATGTGCACAGGTAGGGTACATTATTATTATTATCACCGCGTCTTACTACCCGTTCGGGTTATACGCACTTACGCTAATGTGTAATGGTAGGGTGATTGTGAGA
>CABEEJ010002909.1:0-24953 GCA_901482245.1 Timema douglasi
TAGCGTGAGCACAAAACGACGCGGTCGGTTTGGTGACGGAAAAAGAACTGTGTAAGGGAAAGTTATGTGATTGGCTAACTCGTGATACTTGCGCTACTGCAGCGCCTCTCGTGATTGGTGCAGTGGTTGGATCGTGCATCTTAGTCAGTGGCTTCAACATTTTGCACTTTTAACTAATAATTTAACCAAAATATTGTTCTGTCTTAACAAGCAATGTGTCAACTTTAATATTTTAATAACAGTGTAACTTGTACGCTAAACATAACAATTTCAAAATACAATTTGCTTCAATTATTACAGAAAACTTGCCGATATCGAGAGCCAAACCAGAAGCAAGTTTATTTTTAAGTGCACTTTTTACTTTCTCTCTATCTTACAGGTAGAGAAAGTATTGTGATCGTCAAAAAAATCGAACTTGAGATTTTGATGAATCTCGATGTTTCATGAAACCCGAAACCCAACTAAGTGGTTTTTGAATTTCTGTCTCTCTCTACTCTCAATATTTTGGCAATATGACTTTGAGGGCTCCGGTCTGATGCGTTAATTATCATTTTTTTTATCATATCTCCAAAAATATTTGAGATATGAAATTATTTATCATTACAAATATGTAGATCTATTTATAATACATATATTTTATTCAAAGCATAATTTTATAAAACCAATAACTTTCAAGCTATACACAAATATTAATATTTTTTAACTTTTCGAACACAAAAGGTAAAGTATTACGACCTTAAAAAAAATTTAATCTGAAATGTTGATGGATGTCGACGTCTCATGACCCCCCGAACCTTAAAAAGTGGTTTTTGCAATGCCGTCTAGCTGTGTGTATGTTTAAACTTAAAATTATGAGTAGTTAAATAAAGGGCAAAGAGAGAAAAAAAAATCGACTTTCTCAAAATTGGCTTTAGCAAAATTTGATCTATTTGAACTTCAATACTGTGGATATTAACCACAAAACTTTTAATTACGACACTGTGGAGTATTGTATGTAGGGAAATTAAGACTAATGAATAAATAATGCTCATAGCTTACTATACAAATTACTTAATACACAAAACGGTATGCAAATTAAATTCAATGTGGACAGTTGACCTTCTGTACTGTATGTGTGTGCACAATTACAGCCAATCGCTGGAACAACCCCTGCTGATGGCTTGGAAGGGGTGGGAGAAATGATGAGATGCCATAGCTGATTTTACGTAGGCTTCATTAGACGGGGAAAGTGGGACTGCTCACACCTAAAATGAAACAATGGCATTCCTGACATTCCTACAGTAAGATACTATAAATACGCGTCTATACAATGTCCATTTCCGTTATTGAGAAAGTTCATTGTTATGAGATTTTTACATTGTAAGAGCTAATGTTATTTTGCCAGGGAAATTTAAGCTGTCCGACTTAAAGAAGAATCCTTTATTCAGATGTGTCCATTAAGAGAGATTTCACTGTACAATGTTTCTTTGATGTCAGGTTAAATATATCTAAATAATATGTTTTTAAATAACTAAATAGACACAATAAACATTAAAACATTGTAATATTAGCTTGATGTAGCAATTTATTTTAGAATCATTGATAGTTTTTCCCATGCCTTGCCAACAATTAAATAACGAAAGTTTGAAATAACAGTAAAAAGTAATAACACTAAAATACCAACAATTATATACAGCTTTTCTGAATTGTTTTAATCTCGAGGATTCATACAAATTCAAACTTGTCCATTTCATCTTCACCCTGAAAAATAGTTTTGGCTTAAAAACTAAGCTTTGACAAAAATATGTAATCTAAAACTTACATTTATATTCCAAGTTCATAGTCCTGTAATGTTATAACTAGGGACCGGATTTTGCCCATTTGCCCTTTTCTTTTCCTTGATTGTAAACTATGGGTAGGTAGTTAAGATAAATATGCATTTCATTTTCATATGGTATGGATTTTATGTTGAAAGAGTGTGTGTCCAGTTTCTTAGAAATTGTAAGTTGTGGCATAACTTTTTGAAGTAGGTTTGAAAACGGAGACTTGTTAAATACAGGATGATTCACTCGAGACTGAACACTTATTTGGTATAATATAAGCACAAAACACGAACGGTGCGGTTCTTTATCTTATGAGACGAAGCAGTCTACAAGCGATACTTGGAAAAACATGTCTCCCCCTGGCCATCACAATGACACGCTATCTCTCTAGACATTAGTGGTGAAGATTGTCTAATCAGACAGTGTAACCGGTTCTTTCAAACAATGTCAGAGGAGGTATCTGGATAAATTTGATGGGCGCACATCACCCACCAGAGCCACCATTTCGAACATGGCAAAGAAGCTGGAAGGAACGGGAAACTTGGTGGATCCACATAAGGGCGGACGACCCAAGATGACGGAGGACAACACAGGACGATGCAACTTGCCACACCTCCAATATGAGCATGGCAGAAATCCGCAGTTTTTTCCTTAACAGGATTATCTCTAAAAACATGTGGCCACCTTGGTCTTCCGACCTGACACCCCCAGATTTCTTTCTATGGGGACTTTTTTTATATAAAGGAAGTGTTTATGCCAACAAGCCAAGGTCGATTGAGGAATTGAAAGACAACATCAGACATGAAATTGCTGCCATCAACCATTCACCAATATGGAGCTTAAGGTGAATGTGTGTTTGGACACAGGCGTTGGGCACTTCCAGCATCTTCCATGAAACATTCTTATTTGTCCTTATTTGTCACGAGCCAAGGTATGTTTTACAATCTACACTATTCAAATGTGACTTTCCAAACATGAGTAAATTAATAAAATAAGTGTTCAGTCCCGAGTGAATCACCCTGTAGCTTACAATAAGCGGAAATTGGGTGAAGGTCGATGGAAGTGGTGGGAGACATCTTGGGAAGAAAAAACATGCTGTTGCAAAAGAAAATTTTAACTTCTTCAGAAACGGCAAATTTGAAATTTTATCCCTTGACATTGTGCGAAGAAGAACTCACCTTTTAAAATTATAAAAACCTATTTAAAAATATAACCCATTTCAATACTGAAAATCTATAACGATATCTATTGATCAACACCAAATGACCCACTTCAGTGGTTGAATGGGCTAAGGTGTCACACTAGCAGTAGAGTGGACTGCCGATAAAGGAAAGAGATATTTGTCCGGTGTAATGAAGGCACATTTTACTAGATGGTTTCTCAATATCCCTCCACACAAGTGCAGCTACACTTCGTCTAATTTCCAACTTCCTAAGCCCTAGCATATTAGCGTAAATAGTAAAACGTATGAGCACGGCCCAAATGAGTAGGTAGTAAAATCAATTATACATTGCCTATTGGGTGCTTTTTTTCCTCCCCTATGTGACTATATCCCATATTTTTACTTCCCAATTACCTACCCATTTTAAACATTTTTGGTGCCTCAGAATTCGCTCCCTAGTTATAACAATGCCAGTATCAAACAACGTGTACAAAACACATCATAAACAAAGTGAACAAAAAGTGTCAAATTATTAATTCATTAAATATATAATTAATAATAAGGCAAGATAAAGACAATTGTGAGAAAATATTCAGCCCAAAAATACATGTTTAAAAATAACACATCAGATCCCTTCTCCAGTAGGAAAGAATTAGAATGGCAGGTCAACTATAGTAGGATTCCTATTCCACACACATTTTAACACAAATAAAATAATATTTCGGCATTGAAAATATTACATTTGTGTTAAAATGTGTGTGTGATTACGTCTATTATAGAAGACAGAAGGAAGAAGATGTCACCTTTGTGCATTGGACTCTTCCCACATTTTTCCTCTTTCCCTAGGTGGGCTTTCTTCATCAAATTTACTCTTAATAGTTTATTTTTCCTTTTTCTTTAGTTTTATCAATTTCCTTTATTATAAAATTATCTAGCCATTGGGCCACCTCATTTTTAAACATAATACATCTAACTAGTAAAGTAAACTTATTATATGTACCATGCTTTAAAAGATTCTGACCTAGATTTGCAAGCAAAATGAAGATTCAAATTTGTGAAATTGTGGATCTGTCTCATCTAGTGGTGTCACAAAAAGGTGGGAGGTGTAGGGTCTGCACCCAGTACCACCCGTCAAGGGGTGTCATAGTGTAAGAAAAAAAGCAAAAGAGTTTAAAATATTTATAATAATGGGAATTAACAAAAATAAATAATATAATAATAATTATAAAAAATCCATTGTATTTGTAAAACTAACAGTTTTAATTATTATTATATTATGATTTTAAATTTTACAAGTTTGTTGCATTGCTGCCTTTAAAGAGGATTTTTATTTAAGCTCTTATTAGGTTTCCACACCAATAGGGAGTGCCAAAATTGAGACCAGCATTGGGTATCAAATACCCTTGTTATGCCACTGGTCCCATCTTTAAATTGCATTATATTTCTATTTTCCATAAGAACTTAAAGAATTGTGACGCAACTAATATAAATGAGAGGAATGATGGGGAGGCGGGTAAATACATTATATGGTCTATAATATTTATGTGTTTATGAATATATATACTATATATTTTCATAAATACATAAATATTTCTACATGTAAAAGTTAATTTATATTGTTTCATTAGAATCTAAATTCAGAAATAAAAATGTCCAATTTAAAAAAAAAAAGTAGATTTAACTAATATATAATTATTAAATTATAAATATTAGTTTTATAAAAATACACAAATCGTGACTATCCGGCCCGGTTCTCAGTGTTAACAAAATGAGTTTTAAAATAAATGAACCAGTACATATCCAGAATAAAACATTTACTGGATGTATAATGTGATACATTTGATGCTCTATTTTCACTTGTTCTTGCGTCGTAGCCAATGTTCCGTTTTCAAAATAAAGTAATGTATAGTAAAAATTTTCAGAAATTTCTTTTACATTTAATTTTTACTGTTTCCTAATTTACATCACATTCAGAAAATAGACAAATTCTATTAAAACAATTGAGCTATACTGGCGAGGACATCGAGGTTCGAATCTTACTTGGGTAAACTGGGGGTGGTTTTCCCTAAACAGTTTTCCACTTTCCCTCCACGCGAATGTGGGTTCATTTCCTCTATATTAAACCTTCCCAGTTCTTAACTCATTAGCGCAATTAGTACTTTAGTGTATAGTCCAAACAGGTAGTAAGACGCGGTAATAAAAACAATAAAATAAAAATATTAAAATAAAGTTAAATGTTCTGTGAAAATTAAAAAATTAGGCAATCTACACTCAAATTCCGAACTATCCAGCTTTTCTGTTATCCGGTCCGGAATGCCACCACTTGAAAGTGTATAAATGTGTCATTAATGACAGAGTTACATGTTGCAATAACAATATTTACTGTCATTTACAAGATTTAAAAATTATATTAGTAAAATAATAATAATTATAATTAATATTCAGTGTTTTACAATGAATAGAAACATTTATTTACACACAACAATCTTGATGATAAACACATAATAATGATTAAAAAAAAGGTTAAAATTTTGATTCAGTTTGAGTAATATTTGATTTAACTTTGCTGAACCAAAAAATTGGCCTGTGCACTCCTTTACTTTTTCAGCAACATTAAGTACATTTATTCCACTCATACTATTAAAATCTAGGCTACAAAATGAAAGGGGTCTCTGACTGATCAAGTTTCATAATAAAGGTAGCCTAGGCAACCATACATATTTATTTTGACTAATAGGGATTGACAAGTCTTTACCAACCTGCCTCTCCCCATCTTGGAATTGTATATTTTAATGATATACTAAGAGGCCATTTCACACTGGTATCTGCGGTTGGACATTTGGTAGAAATCTCTTCCCAACTTATCAAATGGGGCAATTCACACTTGTGTCCACAGTGTCACAGAAAAACATAGGTGTCTGCGATACGGATGTTTTCAGATCACTCTCCGAGCGATCAGTTGGGTGTCCGCGTGGACGTTTTGGACTGAGCCTGCGCAGTGACATTTTGAAGAGCACGTGGTCACCTACATTATACTACAGTATAGCAACTCAAGTTTGTAGGCTTTAAAAATGTTCGCGGACATTTGGTTGCAGTGTGAATTGGCACATCTTCAATAGTCACAATATAGCTGGTACTTTCAACAGGGTGTCTACCTGACTATAGTTTTAAAATCCCAGTATATTTCCAGTGTATATTTTTTAAGAAACCCAGTATATATGAAAGGTACTCAGAGACAAACAATCTCCATTTCAAAATCATAAAATGATAGAAAGTTAGGTAGGGCAGGGCTAGGTCTGTCATAGTTCAACATTTTTACATCAAGAATCAAGTATATTGATGCCTATATTCTAGTATATACTAAGGATGGGACCCTAGAACCTACAAGGAATATTCATGGATTCAAGATTCAAATCATAATATTTTTTTAAAATAGGTACTTAGTTTGAGTTATTTTTTAAAGGTATTAAAAGAGTTAAATAGTTTCTTGTGGTTAAAACTAAAATAATGATAGGAAAAACCTAACAACCAAATCCCAGATCATTAATTTACCATTTAATGTAAAAAAAATCAGAAGCGAAGAAAAAAATCCTATTCATTGAGAAAGTTAAACACTTATGCATACAATATTTTCTAAAATTCAAATTTTAACTAAGGATTTTATAGCAAAATGAAGTTTCATATTTGAAAAAAGGTGGATCTGACCCATCTTTAATACACACACCCACTCAACCCCCCCCCCTCCCCCACACACACTTTTGGAATGACTTATACCACCGTCGTTGACCTCGGTGGTCTTGGAATAAAGTGCTCACTTCAGGACTTGACGTTTGTAATAACGATACAGAATCTTCAATGAAAAATAACCAACATATATTATGTTGATAAAAATTACTTGGAAATAAAGATAATTGCAGTTACCTAGCATTATTAAAAATTAAGATGATAAAACCCCAAAACCAAATATTTTTCAAAACCGTTATTTGTTTCTTTTTCTAGTATGTAAGGGGGAGGGAGGGGCTTAGTGTAGAGACTGAGAATTGAAAGGCCAGCCAGTGAGGCAAACATCCCCACTGCAAGGTCATCTACAAGGTCAACAAATTGTGTGGCAAACAAGATAGACCAGAGGGGGAGTAATTGAGGGGTGGTCAAAATAGAATTATCAGTAGTCCAAATAATATCAGGGGTGGTCAAAATAGAAATATAAGTAGTCCAAATAATATCAGGGGTGGTCAAAATGCTTAATCCAACATTTCACTCAATGTAAAAAGGCTGAATATTTTTCCAATATTTGATTAAAAATTCCAGTATTTCCAGTATCAAAAATAAAATCAAGTATATTTCCAGTATATCCAGTATTGGTAGACACCCTGTTTCAAACAATATTTGAGTGTGACCAAAATAACCTAGATCGGTCATAATTGGTAATGTATATTTGTATAAATGAAATAATCTAATACGAAAATTGATCGAGATCTAAAAAGGTTGTTGACCCCTGTCTCATAAAAAATGAACCTCAAAATAATTGACTTAAAAAACTAATACATATTTACAAACAAAATACATATTTACAAACACTTCAATATTTCAGTACTACATACCATCTTCCCCAGGAAGGTATAGTGTCAACTTGGTAGTTGATGAAAATAAATTTCAAAGAAATTCCTACTCAACACTATTTTTGATAAATATTGTGTGTTTCAATTTCAAAATTAATTTTAATGTGTGTGTACAAGTGCAGTTGTTTTAATCAAGCAGTACATTTTCGATATAGAATTTAGTTTGCAATTACTAAATTATAGATGTATTATTTATTTGACAGATTTTATTCTAAGACATATATTTAAACAATCATTCTATCATTGTACACTAGAAAAATATTAATTTATACAATATGAATGTGAAACATGAGAGTAAAATTGTTTTTAGTAAACACACAATAAAAAAGAAACCCAACAATAATTAAAATGTGTTATGTAAACTACAAGATCAAACAAAATTAAACTTAACTAAGACTGAAACACTGGATTTATTTAAAAGTGAAGGCAAATGACATACATAAGCCGGATAAACAGCAGGGCCACTAGTGTAAATATTAAAAATCTAGTAAAAAAAAATTGTTAAAAGGATTGGCGTCATTGACAAATGATATTTTGTTTGTAATGTCTATTACATCATAAACAACCAAGAAAATAATTTTTATGTAAATTAATTATATTGATAACATTGTGATTTTGTTATCGTTACAACTACACAAACTATAGAGTTCCTTTTAACAAATTGGTTAAAATTATTGCTACTTGAAGTCAAGGTCTTCATAATTGTATTCGACATAAATTTTGCGAATTTAAGAATCTAGAGTACTATAGGATTTGAAGGATTCAAGCATCTCATCTCTAAAAATAACTTAGAGAGATAGATATATATACTAAAAAAACCCTTATGATCCATGTATTTGATGATAAACTGAGAAATATTTTTATAACTAAAACTACTTATCTGTATATTTTTTATGCACAGCATTTTCCCGGATGTACTGTTTATGTCTTGGCTTATGCACCAATGGGATTTGTATCCCAGTTATTGCTAGGGACATGCAAAATTTGTATATGCGATAAAGCACATTTTAACATGAATTCTACCGTTTTCACACAAATAACACAAATTTAAGTTTTTTTCTTCTAAATAACACAATTTGGCAAACACCACGCCATGCAATATAATTTTAAATGTAGTAATACTGGCGATAGCGCTATGCCAGGGCTGCCGTTCATACGGATAGTATTAATTTTTGCTGATTTAAAAGATATAAAACGGATCACAGGATATATTATTATTTTCAAAGATATTTAAGCTTTTTTTTTTTTTTTGGNTGATGTTACAATTCACAATTTCTACTTTTACTAACTATGATCTTAAATTTTAGTTTTGATTCTTTGTTTTCAGCCTTTAAAAGATTTAACACTCGGTCCACCCGCCTCGGTGGCGTAGTTGGCTAATGTGCGAGTCATGTTGAGCTCGACTGCTGAGGACGGGGAGATCGAGGTTCGAATCTCAGTCGGGTTAACTGGGAAGGGTTTTTCCTAAATGGTTTTCCACTCTCCCTCCACGCAAATGCGGGTTCACATCCTCTAATTCAACCTTCCCAATTCCTAATGCATTAGCGTAATTAGTACTTAAAGCGTATAACCCAAATGGGTAGTAAGACGCGGTGCTAAATAATAAAACACTCGGTCCAAGCAAGGACATTAATACATATTATTCATTTCTCGTTATATGATAGTATTTTAGTCTTCTATGACAACATGTTTTGGTGTTATTTGTTATTATTGTTTGGTCTAAACCTAAATTGATAAGCAATTATTTCGATATTGCTATTTGTAAAACTTGAAGGTAATATAATTAAGATATTGAGTTTGACATTACTAAGCATGAAATGTTTGGTCCATATTAATATATGATTTGTCTCTGAATATGTTAATAAACAGTAAAATACACTAAACGAATGAAAAATGTTGAGTTTTGTCCTAGAGTGTTTTAATGAATACTAATTTGACTCGTATTTATGTAAATAATATCTATTTCAACACATAGTATCACTTTGTGTGACATCACTTTTCCTCTAAAAATAACCTCACCTTTTGCATGTCTCTAGTTATAACACATTTTGCAAACATAATTTCAGCTTGGAGCTTGCTTATTAAATAAACTAGTCATAGCCATTAGAAAAACATTTTTTTAATTTGATACACAAACTTGGATTCTTTTTAGATGAACATGAAAAGAATTAGCTTAGTAAGTTTTTCATAATCTTGCATGTATTATTTTATTTAGTTCAAATAAGAATATAATACTTGTTTATTCTAAACATAGTTTTTACTGTTAATCAAGGCTGCCGAGTCGGAAGCAATTTTGCGCAGAGTTGGTAAAAATATACAGACTCAGACTACAAATTAAAAATTTATAATATCATAATATATGGTTATTAGAATCAATAAATTCATTCAAATATAAATTCACAATGCCAAAGAAGCTACCTAAAAATTAATAAATTTGTAAAATTTTACTCATAATTTTTTTATTACTAATTAATATACTTAAGACATTTCTGAAGAAGTCAGAGCCAGACAGTAGAAAAATAGAGGAGTAGGAGTCAAAGGCTTGGCGTAACAACTCCACAGACCTACTGGTAATAATCACAGATCATAAAAAGTATCGAGCAATATTTAATATATATTCAATCCAACACAAGATTTTTCAAATAAATAACATTTAACTGACTTCCTAAGAATAAAAAATCTTTGGCGAAAGTATTTTCATCATTATTTCCTTTAAAAAGTCTACAAATGAGCAAGAACTGAGAAAATATAAAAGTCATGAGTCCAAAAACAAAAAACAAAAAAATGAAAACTAAATAATATTCAAACACATTTGTAGATAACTGTACAATATAGTTTATCTCTATAGGGAAAACCTATTTTCACCATATGAGGCAATAATTCAACATAATTTACCTGAATTAAAGGTGTGTGAAGCTTCAAATACTTCAACATTGCTTCAAATATTTGTTTGCTTCGACTTTAATTCAAAAGTAAAATTATAGATTTGACAATTATGAAATGTCCCAAAAAAAAAATTAATGGTAAAAAACCCATTTATGTTTATTTATTTTTGCTTTTATGTTGTGTTCGTCCCAAAAATTATTAGTGTTTACATAAAAAACCTAAAATAACTGCATTATATTTTGTGATAACCTTATTTATCATTTTAAGACAAGATATTTTAATTATGTTTAAATATTATATTGAATATTTAAATTTACATAGTTATACTAAGTATAATATTGTCCATACAACATTAAATATTTTTTTAATATTTAAACTTCGATTTGGTTTCAAAAATGTCTCATATTATTCAATTCGACTTTGCTTTAAATTGAATAGTGGACTTTCACATTTCCATAATGTGAATCAATCTAGTAATAATTTGACTCTCTTCGAAGAAGAACATCGTGCTCAAAGACTGAAAAAATATATTTTACTTGAGAGTTATTTATATAACTAATTGTAATGAATTTTTATACACAACATTATAATGAATATGTATTGGTAATAATGTGAAATAAATATATTAAACAATTTTCTTAGTTATTTCTAATTATTACACAGTTCGATTGATTACACTGTCTATTTTGAAGGATTTAATGTACAGTCATTTAAAAAAATGTGCACACTAAAATTAAAATAATTGAGCAAAACATGTCATTTCTAATACAACATTATTAAACAACAGTGTAAATTCATCTATTAAACACGTCTAAATTGATACAAGCGTGAGGGGGGCTCACCATAACACAAAGGATCTATATCCCGTAAGTGGAAACTGCGTTTTACGTTCTAAAAGGGTCTTCAAAAATGAAAATACACAACAAACAGAAAAGAGGTTTTTTCAAACTACAAAGTTCAATAAAGTAAATACGACCCAGAGTTCTTAATCTTTTTTACCTAGTCTATGCACAATAAGTTTACATGTCCATTACTATTTAGAACTTCATTTAAAATAAATTAAAAATAATCCTCTGATTTCACTTTAGAAATTGATTATGTTTATCCATCCATTAATGCTTGTATGTGGGAAATAAACCCTGTATCAATCAGTGGTAGAAAATTGGTTTACTATTCCAAAAGTTTCAAGTTCAATTCTTAATTAATTAAACCATGTACATAAAAAAAAACCACCTGATTAACCCAAATAATAAATATAAATATTTATTTTTGAGGTACACTTTAAAAAAATAAACATTGTCAATATTAAAAACTCGGACAGCTAAAAATACAATTTTTCCTGACCAAATAAAAAATTATCAAACATTTCCCCAATAATATTATCCCTGACATATTAAGGTTTTCCCCTCAATGTGACCCTGTTAGAACAGTGTGAAACTGAAAAATTGGCCTTTGAGTTATTGAAAAGTTGCATTACAAGATGGATTAAAGACTAAGTAATCTACTCATTTTCCATTTTTCGATAGTCACATATCTCCAACATTTTTCTTTTAATGAATTGAAGTTCTAAATAGCTTTACACAATCGAACATTTGATAAAACCGATATACATAAAATAATTGTTTTATACCCACCAATATAGACTATGAATAGCGCAACATCAGCACTACTTCAATATGATATAACATTTCTAGATCAATGGAATACAGCAATAAAGAATTTATAAGTCAAACTGCCAAAGTAGCCTGTCTGAAACAAAAGGCACGGTTTGTCCAAAGTCTTACAGGTGTTTGGGACTATTCTTTGAAATGCTGCGTCTGATCAAAAGTACATCCTGAGCGCTGTACCACATGTGTCGCCGTCCAAATACCGCAGCGAATACACGTCTCTAACGACTTGCCTTGGACCAGCTGGGCCAAGAAACCTGAGCACATTGTTTCAATAACAAGAATTATTTCTAAAATAATTTGTGATTAAAACTAAGAAGCACCTCTATGAAGACTTGTTAAGAAGTTAGTTTTAATTATTATTAGCAATGCGTCCTACTACCTGTTCGGGTTATACGCACTTACTCTAATGTGTAACTGTAGGGTGATTTTGAGATGAAATGGAGGACCTACAGTTTAACGTGGGATCCGAACTACGGTGGAGACCTGGCACTCCACACATTCACAAGTTGTGATTAATACACGTCTTGTCAGAGGTGAAGGAAGATTTTAGTAATCAGATAGATGTGCCGAGGATTGAACCCTCGACCCCCAGCACCGAAGTCTGACACCTTACCCTTAGACTGCCAGGTCATTTAGTTGTTTTTTTTGTTTTTTTTCCCAATAATAGCATTACCATTAATAAGCATAGGAATACACTACTAGCAGGTTGTGAATCAAAACTAACATCAAACTTGTATTTAATTCATAACATTTTCATAATATGTATTTGATTCATAATTGATTTAAAATTTATATACTTGGATCCAATCTGCCTCACAAACACATTGAATGTATGATTACATTTTTGGCATATTAATTTGTCAAGGTTGGAAACACACAAACATACAATAAAGCTAATTATACGAGGTGAATAATTAATTAAAACAGTTTTGATAAATAATATTGTGATGTGCTTTCTTTTATCTATTTTATTTAAAAGCATGAAGATTGCAATGTATTACTTATTTACAAACAAAGTGAAGAACATTGGAACACCACAAAAACAGATTCCCCAAATAAATTCGTTCTAGTAAAAAATTGAGGACCACATCAACACGTGTGGTCTCAACTGATACTTTTTAACCGAGTGAAAAAAGAGGCCTCATGATGGCTCATTCTACTTCCAGAAATATGTTTGTTCTCACAAATCTCCCACACTTAATAGAAATACATAATTTGTTACTGATAATGGTGTATTTTACTTCGCTATTGACTGCTGACTCATTACATCAACCAATCAGGAACATTTAGGGATTTTTTAGCAATGCATCTTACCTTTTAAGGAAGTTATACCGTTGTTTAATGTAACACTCGAATTAGCGAGAACAGAACAAATAATATGATTACACTATAATTTTGATTTGCACGTGTTCGGTGTGAGGGAGGTGAGAAAAGGGGGCAGAACAGGCTAGGCCTCATACTGTCGCTGACCACAGATTTAAAATGGGTAATACTTGGACCTGTTTGAAATTATCCCATAAAATGATAATTGAATTTAATATAAACTTATATATAAAAAAAATTAATTTATATATACATTAATTTGTAGTAAAAAGGGGTGGTAAAATTGCTATCATTATATAATAATAAGAGAATATATAGATAATTTTACTGGTGTATATCCATTGGGGTCTAATCTTTCATGACCCGTGGGTCAACCTGCATATTGTAACAAACATAACAGGCCGCAACAAAAATTAAAAATTAATGACAGTGAAAATAAACACCTTTAATTTTATTTTATATTTAGAACCAGTATAAATGTATAATAAAGAGTATTAGGATTATTCTACTATAGTTAAGGAGATGACAAACTATTTTTGTAATGCAAGGTTTTCAATAATGCAGAATGAGGTTATGCCTTTTTCTATTGTTTATTTAAATCCTCGTTAATACTGGGTTGCTAGAAGAAAACAGTTTGGGGGTCGCATCTTTATTTCAGGCTTAATAGCCTCTGGTAACATTTATGCATATCTTGTAACAGCTTCCTTACTTTTTTCCCGACAAAGCTAGATCATCTGTGTATCCTAATAGCTACATTGTACGGTTTAGTGTCAACCCATCCCTACTTTCTTTCATTACCCTAATAACGTGCTTTAAAGTTAGATTAGAGAGTAATGGGGAAAGTGCATCTCCTTTTTTAAACCCATTATATATTTTAAAAGTATCTAGTAAGTGACATCCAACCCGTACCCTGCCACACGTATCAGTCAAACACACCTCAATTAGCTTGACAAATTTTTTGGTTATCCTAAGCTTAAATAAAATTTCGTACAATTTTTTCTCTTTCTTTTAACTGAATCGTAGACATTTTTTTAAATCTATGTACAATTGATGAACAATCATGTTATAATACCACTTATTTTATAATTGTTACTGAAAAATTAAAATCTGATTCGTTGTTGATCTATTTCGTCGAAATCCACACTGATGATCACCATTCATTTCCTCTACATATGAAATCAATCTCATTAAAATTATGTTAAATAATATTTTATATCATGCTGGTAGTGGTGAGATACCTTTGTACATATTATATATGCTCATGTCAATTATATTACATTAATTTAATGTAAAGTAACTGAATAAAGTAGCATTCTCTTACCACCAACAAATGCATCTCCTGCTCCATTAGTGTCAACCACTTGAGTTTCTAACAATTGCTTCACGGGAAACTCATTCACAATACCATCTACAAGAAACAAAACACAATCAGATGATGGGATATCATAACCAGTGACCATATTTACTTTGACAGTAAGCAACCTCTTTGATATTTCAGTTTTATCTTAAAATTATAAGTTAATCCTGATTTTGGTTGGAAGAACAGCTTAGAAAATTCAAACATATTTCTTTTTGGCCAAAATTAATAACATATACTTTATTATTGTTATTTAAACAAGGGAGGCCTACAGTTTTCTGCTAAGTATGTAGGACTTGCCCTTCTATCAACCTTTCAATATTTGATTTAAACTCTAGTTGTGAAATTATTCAACACAAATATGAAAATGACACCTGGACACAGGAAATGAAAGCATGACTTCTGGCTTAGATTGTCAATGCTCTATCACTGAGCTATTTAAGGTTTGATTTTTGTATCCAGGTGTAATTTTTCAAATAGCTTTATTTAATTAATTGATATATGTATCTAAGTGCATGGTATATCAATATCAAAGATATTTACAAATCCGAAGAGGAATTAGAGCTCACTCTAGGGGTGCACAAAGCTTCAAAAATTTGACTTGGCTTAATATGTTATTTTTTAAGCTTTGACAGTTACAGAGCTTCGCAAATAAAAATATTAATATCTAGAATAATCAATTTTATGTTCAAATATTGTAATTGTTAGGTGTTAAATATATTAATGTTTGTATGAAATATGTTGTGATAGTAGCTTGAGTTATAAAATTTGAATGAAATATTACAAGCAGATGAACCATAAAAAAATTCTAGGTGGGTGGGTTTAGTGCATAAGGTTATATAAATAATCATACAATAATTTTTCAAAGCACTAAACAACTTACCAAATATATTTGAAACTTTGAGAATATTTGATGAATTTGATTTGAGTTTCTTCGAATTGAAAAAGTAGACTTCACACACCCCTACTTTGTGAGTAAATATAAGAGGGTCATTCCATGTCAAATCGACACACTTAAAGAAATCATATTTTTCAATTTATTTTTCACAAATTTGGTTATTTTATTGGTGCAATAAGATAAGAGAAAATATAGATTTTTAGCCCTTTAACCTCACCTAAACAAAAGTTACAGGTGATCAAAGTTCACAAAAATTGACATAAAAAAGTTGTTCCAAACATATTTGATTAGCTGTAAAATGAGCCGTATGAATCCTAGAGATCTCAAATGACTAATTTTAAAGCATGTTTTATGCTCTTTAATTTGATGTACAACATGTTAATAATACTTAAAATATTATGTTGCAGTGTTTTTGTAATATTTCAAATTAGACTTTGTCAAAAAAATTTTTTTTTTAATTTCAACAAAATTTAAAATATACCTTAAGGTGTTAAGAAGATGTTAGCCAAGTTTCATTTTGGGACCTCCATGGGATAATGAGTTGAGTTATATAAAAACACAACTAGAGTCGCCTATATTTTGGTTCTCATTGATTCTGAATGTACATTGAACAAACACTATTGTGTGTAGTTATAAAAACCGTAAAACTATGAAATAATCTAAAATTTATTAATATTTTATAAGTCTATTACTTTAAAACAAAAACTTTTTGTATATCTTTATAAAATGAAAAGCCTACTTTAAAGCTTTGTGTTCTTGCAAATTATAGGTTCGGCCTGTTTGTGTCAGAGGGCTCACCTTACTCAGTACGTTGCGGCTTTAATCCAGAGTTTATCTGACTTAGTTGGGTATTTAAATGAAGGGGATGGTCTTGCAGGGTAAAGAAATGTTAATTTTACTTCTTTTTATCATTTTTCTCCAACACTTAGCTAAGCCACCACTGATCTTCATAAACTGCAACTACATAGCCATTGAATAACAGTGTATATTCAGTAGAAATGCATTCTTCAGTTGACGTTATGGCAAATGAGAATGGTTTGGCGATAATTTTGCTTTTTGAAAGTGGAATAAAGGTGTGTAACTTATGAGTACCATGAATAGGTATAGCAGTAGCAAAACGTGATTAATATAACATTTGTTTTGGCCCACTCAACTATAATTGTGTTTTTATGTAACTCAAAATCCCATGGAGGTCCCAAAATAAAACTTTGCAAACATCTTACTTAACACCTTAAGGTATATTATAAATTTTTTCGAAAATCTTAAAACACACAGTTTTGAAAAAGTCATATTTGAAATATTACAAAAACACTGAAAGACAATATTTTTGAGTAATATTACCATGTTGTATATCAAATTAAAGAGCTTTAAAAAGGGAATAATTTGAGACCTCTAGAATTCATTTAACTCATTTTACAGCCAATCAAATATGTTTGGAACAACAAATTTATGTTGATTTTTGTAGAATATAATCACCGGTAACTTCTGTTCAGGTAAAGTTGGAGGGCTGAAAATCTATATTTTCTTATACTTTAAAGCGCCAATAAAGTCAAATTTCATCAAAATTGAAGGGGCTCAGTTTTGTAGCTGTGTTTAGAAATCTACTAATATCAAATTTGACTACCCCCTTGATCAAATATTTTTGTAGCCTATGTTTATTATGGTCTATTCCATCAGATTTTCTTGAAAAACAGAATGTTATATTTATATATTACTTTTGGTAGCTGAAGGAAGAGGCAGAGGACAGGGTGCATTGGTGGTCTAAATTCACTGATGAAAGGAATGGACCTGTCATAAGATAGAACAAATAATAATAATAGCTTTAAATTTGATTACAATGAATTTAATATGCTGGATAATTTTTGGGCAAAATAATATTGTGACTAGATATGTGTATGTATCTCATACTGTAACAATAGCTGCACTGTTTTAGATGTTTAAAATATTTATGACCCATGTCTGATTTATTAGTTCCTAGAACTAGCCAATTTTATTTGACTTTGAACTACTCATGTGATTAGAAGACTTAAGAGTAGCCACCATGGTCGATATATATCTTACCTTTTGCTAGTAAGACAGGCTTACTTCCATTAGTTATTATTACTATCCTTTTTCTCTTTGTGTTCAACTTTGGAAGTTGCGTAATCTTCAGCGCTATCTCACTCAGATCAGTTGTTTCAAAGTTTAATTGTTTTGCAAATGCCTCAGCTTCCTGAAAAACAAATACCCTGTTTAGATATATGATTGCCAACACTTAAAATAGTAGATATATTAACAACGAGCAGTAAAATTTAGTAAATATACCAAATTTCACAAAAATTAGATTAAATGGGTCCCATTCCAATTTACCTCTTATAAATTTTTTTTTAACATTGCGTCTTACTACCGGTTCAGGTTATACATATATGTACTAATTTTGCTAATAAGTTAGGGATGATGAAGGTTGAATTTAGAGGAAGTGTACTTAAATTTGCATGAAGGAAGAGTGGACGCCAGTCTAGTCTATTGCGAGCCTGAGACCATACAGCAACCAAAGCCGGTTCTCTAATAGTTAGGGTATGAAAATAAAATATATATGTTAGTCTATGATAGAGAACTAGTTTTCTTCTGGGAAATGAATGAATATTCTCTTTTATTGACCTAAAACCCATTTATTTTCTCCATGCACAGATAACACTTTGTAACCTATTACACATAACACATTTAAATATTAATCTTAGTGTTTCATAAAAAATAAGTAATCACATGACTAAGGAATTTATTTAAAACTGTAAAATAATGTAATGCAAGTGATAGGCAGGGAAACCAACCTGAATGGAGAGTTATGTTAGGCCTTGATATAAAACAAAATATAAACTTATCAATTTTTTCACATTTCCATCTTCTGATAACTTTTATAGTTACACATTATGTTTTTATTTTTAGAAATAATCCTTTCCCATATTAAGAAAGACACAAAATAAAATTTATAGATTTACTATCAAGACCTACCATAACTTTCTTTTCAGGCTAGTTTCCTTCCCTCAAGGACGGACCGAGCTAAATTTTGCACCTGGGTGGGATTGCTCTTTGGCACCCCTCCTCACCTATATAACCGGAGGATGGTAAAATTAAAAAAAAAAAAAAAAACCCTAAATCTAACATATTCAAACCTTATGTAACCTAGACGTGATATGAAAATAGTTCCCAAAACTAACGTAATATGATCACACTCGGGTTATGTTAGGTTAAGTTGGTGGTCTGTATGGCAAACCCCTCAAGCCGACTGATTCACCTGGCCCTTAAGCCGCCCCTGCCTTCCCTATCATGTTATCAGTACATTACATTATTTTTTCATAAATGTCAATATTTAGTTATTTCATAAAAAATTGTAAATTAATCAAAGATACACTAGACTCAAAGAAATAGTAATATTTTTACATAAATTGGAAGAAATCCGGGAGAATTGGCAATCATGTTACTTACTGTGTTAGAAAGAAGACATATTGTTTCCTCATATGTGATTCAAGGAAGCAAGGGAAAAGTATTGCTTACCTTTTCTTATATAGCAAAAATGTTGATGTAGATTTGATTGTAATGTACTTACGCTATCGTTGCCGAAGAGAATGTCAACGTAGGGCATAGCTCGCATCAAAGGTTCATTGAAGAATTGTGAGATAAAGGGAGCGCTAAGGTTCATCATGAACAAAGCATTCTTCTCGAGGGCATGTTTTGCCACTTCTATTATTGTAGGAGGACTCACCGTCAAGAAAAAACCCTAAGAAATATTAGAAAATGAATGGAGTTAACAGGCCTTAAATACTTAATATAAACAGTAAGCTAAGAAAATAGTAATCCATATCTTACTGGACATAGCCAAGATTAATGAACCATTTTTTTTTCATAAGTTCTTTGTGTCTTTTTATCAGGGCTGTAGAGTCGTAAGCAATTTTAGGTGGAGTCGAAGTCAGTAGAATGTGCCGACTCTGACTTCAAAATAAAAACTTATAAATTATAGCTAGGGAAAAAAATAAAATGCATAGTTAAATGCATATTTACTTTAATAGAAATGTAAGAAAGTTTTCTTTTTCAGAAATTGCAATAAAAAAAATATATTTTATGTTCTATTGACCTAAGTAGCCTAATGATTCCTGTGGTGGTGATGAAATGTCCAGTGTTACCTATTTAGTATGTTATAATTTTAATATATATTAATTAGTAGTACATTTACTATAGTAGAATTATTTTACTAAAGAAAATTCTTTATTACCTACTAATTAATTTTATATATATATTTAGAAAAATATAGGAGTCTGAGTCGAAGGTTTAGCCTAGCTTATTACTAAGAGATGCAAAGCTCAAATCCTCGATCTCCTTAAATCCGATGGTATGCGAGTCAAGATTTGTAAAAATCTTAAAAAAGCACCTCGGACACAATTATGAAGACCTTGACTCAATATAACAACTTTAATCAATTGCTAAAAGGATTTATATAACTTTGTGTAGTGGCAAGAATAACGAAATCACAAAAAAGAACAAAATTGTATTATTATATACATTTCTTAGCAGTGTGTCTTAGGACCGGTTTAGGTTATACACTTATATACTGACTATGCTTAGGAGTTGAGATAAGGAAGTTGAGTTTAGAGGAAGTGTACTCGCATTTAAATGGAAGGCGAGTGTAGAACCATTTTGGACAAACCACCCTCAGTACACCTGACTAAGATTTTAGCCCCGATTTCCCTGTCATCGGTAGTCTAATGGCTAGTCTAACACTAAAGTGACACTTTAGACCATGTAGCCAATGAAGCAGGTTATTAATATAGTTAATTTATTTAAAAAGTGTTCTCTTTGTTGCTTATGATGTAAGATACATGGAAAACCAAATAGCAAATTTCAGTGGCATCAAGAATTAAACATATTTACCCAAATGGAAATTGTACTGCATACATCTTTAAAGATTGAGGATTCAAATTTGAGAAATATAGAATTCAACCCATTTCTACTTATTACTCATCTGAGGTATCCGCATTTTTACACTAATAGGGTTGGAACAAGGAAGACAGTATTAAGAGTATATGTAAAACTCCATTTGTGTGTACAGAAAGTCGAAAACCATCAATACACTTGGATGGGATTCAAACACAAACCACCCTTTCATCGGAAAATCAGACTAGTTGAAATTGATACCTCTGTCTATGCGCCCAATGGTACAAATTTTAGAAAGGGATTCAGACAATGATTGTTCAGCTCTGAAAGACTTTGGTTCAGTTCTGGTGGGGTTTAAATGTTGTATTTGTGTGTTGAGAAAGTAGGCAAGACACTCGAGTGATTAGGAGCTCACTGTAAGTGTGGTTTCAGAAGCTCATACCCCCAATGTTGCGCCAAGTCCCTATAAAAATTATTTTAAAATAGGCATTAAATCTAAAATGTGTGTGCGTTGTATTTTTTATTTTATATTATTATTATTAGCACCGCGTCTTAATACTCGTTCGGGTTATACACACTTACGCTAATGTGTAACTGTAAGGTGATTGTGAGATGAAATGGAGGACCTACAGTTTAACGTGAAATCTGAACCACGGTAGAGGCCTGGCATTCCCCACATCCACAAGATGTCTTGTCAGAGGTGAAGGAAGGGTTTGATAATCAGATAAATATATGCCGGGACCGAGGATTGAACCCCGGCCGCCAGCATAGAAGTCTGACATCTTACCCCTAGACCGCCAGGTCACCTTTATTTTATAAAATACATCGATAAAATAATATGTGTATGAACACTACCCAACCCAAAGGTTGGTTGGATCCTCTTAACAGCTCCATCAGCTGTAAGGTCTAGGCCGCCCTGAAGAGGCCTACTAGGGAAATGAAGAGCAAGGTAGTTTCCTGTTGATTTCCTCACCGAGCCAGAAGGTATATCAGTCTGCCAAGCCCACCAAAATGCAACTGACGCTACAAGCGACACCTTAATTTCATTAATCCCAGGGACTGGCTCTTTATTAAATGTTATTACTAGTATCGTTCATAAGGCTGCCACTTTCATATATGTCAGAGCCATGAGTGAGACTGACACCTATCAATAAAAGTAACAACTTGCTCTAGACCATACCAGAACGCATTATAAACACTATATTATATGATTATCTGATACTGAACAATGAAGCCAACCTACTTAGTTTTCAAGTCATATTCAGTATGACTAATAATGTTGGATACAAATGGTATTTGCATAATTTTAGTGATAGCCTGCGATGGCCTATTGAGAAGTCACCAACAAGCTGTACAAAATATTAAAAAAACAAAACAAAAAAAAACTTACTTTCTCTTGATGCAATTTAAAGAGTCTGAAAACATTATTTGGGTTGTACCTGAAATTGTATAGCACTTCAATTAGATGTGAATGATCCATGACATTGACAAGTAATAATACATTACTTATGAGTTATAACACTTTCAAGGTGAGGGGTTAAATCACCTCTGGTACAATTGGCTATAAATGACAATTTGTATAACAGGATGAGAAGTATTAGCTCAAAGGAAATGCACAAGCGTTTGCATGGATGAACCATAAAACTGGGTTTGAGTTTGACACACCAATTTTCGCAATATCCAGCTTAGTTGTTTCGAGCATTGGCTTGGAACTTTATCACTCCAATTTGAGAAAACAACAACTACTAAACAGAATAGCTTGTTTATAGTCATGAAAACAAAATACTTACAGATATATAGAAGTACTGTGCGTTTTCCATGAGTATCTTGTTCTCCAATTTGTGAATGTGGTCAATCGTGAAATGGTTTGCAGCAGCGAGGTTGGCACAAAGAGACCTGTTATGACCATTGTCTGTCACTAAGACTGCACAACTGCCTGTCAAATACAATACAATAAAATACAAATCCCCCTAAGTACACTAAATGTATTTAGTTCTACAATTAGTAATAGGACATTTGATTTCATATAACTGAGCACAAAACAATAAAGAGATAATATTATTTTAAAATAATTAATTACTAGGCGTGTGTGAAGTATCAAAATGTCAAATTCTAAGGTCAAATCTCCCTCATTTAGCATTCATATAACCTTCTGATCTTCAAAACATTTTTTGGAAGAATAAAAATTTGAAATTATTATGAAAATATTTGAGATATAAATAAGCCTTATTTTAACATATAATCATTTTAAGAATAGCTAAGAAACATTATTTTAACAAGAGCTATTAGCTAGTGATTAAATTACATATATAGCAGACACAAAAGTAAATCCCAGTGTGTAAGCATAAAACAATGTGCTTTGTTTTTTTCTCTTAACCTAGAGTCACTTTATGGATAGTTTAGAAATAAAAAGTATTGTTATGTGAAAACAGCCAAATCCTTATATTAGCCTTAAACTTTTCTTTGCAAGTTTCAATCCTCACTTCACATTTAAAAAGTGACCTCCACATTCCACTATTAATTACAAAACCTTATAATATTATCGCACTCCTACAATAGGAATAGGTAATTAGTATAAACAACCTATTCTTGATTGCTCTGGAAGAGATGACAACCCGACTGTACCCACCTGTGGGCTCAACAGGGGAGTATTGGTACCGGACGTTCACACCTTGGCTCCTTGCCTTCTCCTCTACAATCTTGCTGTAGTCATCGTTGCCGACCGAGCCCATGAACACGGCCACGTTGGGCTTCCTCAGGACCCACTAACCAAGAAGAAAACAGACACTACTACCAACACCCCTAAAATCCAGATTATTAGTGTGTGGTACTTCATGAATATGGCACACTATGAACCTTACTTTCTCTATGGAATTAGTAACTCAAGTTCATTGCCGCACTTATAAGAGTATGCCACCTATCCCTATCTTGAGCTAGTTATATCCCGTCCACCTCATTACACTCTACCCCTATCTTGAGCGAGTTATATCCAGTCCACCTCATTATACCCTATCACTATCTTGTCTTTCAGGTGTATTTTAACGTTATTTGCATTCATATTTGTTATTATATAAGTTAGTATATTAGTGAACTATGATAGGCTTCCTTATATTTTATCTATAAAATTCTTAGTTTTTTTTCCAGATGGAGTTTCAATTTTTTTTACAGACAATTTACAAAGAAGCATAAATAAATTAAGCTTTATTTTAAATAAACACGATTTGTGTTGACATATAAAATATGTTTATACAGGGCTTAATGGAAAAATATGTCCAGGGTGATAGGGATGGAGGGGGTTATGGGGTAGGACATGTGTTTGAATTAGTGTGAAAAGCTCTCAAGTTTACTTTTTTTAATTTTATTAAAAAAAACTACCATTTGCATTTTGAAATTAGACGTCTCAAATTTTTTTAAAATATTCACGTATTTGATTTTTATTTTTGCATCAATCTCGGTGTTTTTCCTGTTTTTTTTTCCAGACCACAAAACATCCCTGTGTTTTCCCAGATCTCTCAATTTTTAAGGAGCATTACAACCATGTATGAGAAGGGAAGAGAGCCATAAAAAATTGTAATTACTGGAAAATGTCCTCTTTTTTTTCAGAAAAAAATCTTTTTGCAGGAGAGTATTAGGGTTTTCTCTTTCGTTTAATTCCTCCTAAGGATATTAGCATTAAAACATCATAAGGTGAGTTACATTAAAACAATAATAAAGATAATAGTTCTTTTCTCAAACTCATGTATCGATTACAGCGCTTGGTGGTTGAAAGTGTTATAAACACTGGATCTGCTGTAGACCGGACTTATTACACTTATAAATATCTATGTAGCTTCATTTTTTCCCAGATCTTCTGTATGATTCGAGTTTATTTACAGTCGGAGGTGTGCCCAGTCCTATTCAACTCTAATTATTGAAACTCTACTTTAATATCATAATAAAAGCCTTTGCAAATACAGTCCCTTCCTCTGGAATTAGATAAAAAGGATATACAAATGAAAATAAACTAGAATATTATGTTTTAAGTGGATTGGATAGTGAAATAACCATTGATAACCTAGATAAAATAAACATAGCTTCAGTGGTATTTATAAATGTATGTCAAGGGATATGTTAAGCAAACAATGGCTGCACAAACATTCAGTTTTAACACAATATTTAATCAGTCTACGATGTATGTTTTATTAGCACCGTGTCTTACTACCAGTTCGGGTTGTACGCTTTTAAGTACTAATTACTATAATGGATTAGGAATTGGGAAGGTTGAATTAGAGAAAGTGAACCCGCATTTGCATGGAGGGAGAGTGAAAAACCATTTAGGAACCCCCCCC
>CABEEJ010002909.1:24971-76753 GCA_901482245.1 Timema douglasi
AGTTCACCCAACTGAGATTCGAACCTCGATCTCCCTGTCCTTATGGTGTATGATTTCAAAATTTGGTTTATGCCAATATAAAGTCAAATGATTCCAACAGGGTTATTTTGCCTTAACAAACCTATAATTTCGAGTTTTATTATTGAAAAAAAATGTGTCATTAGATCATTTTCTACAACTATTTAAGCATATTTACAGATTTATAAGACTAGGCTTGATGAAAAAGGGCCCAACAAAAAATGTTAAGCTAAATGTTAATTGTCAGCAAGCTTTCCTCTTTACCTTAAGATAAAAAGATTTTTAGCTCCCCCCCTCTTTTTTATCATGACATGTTGTTGTAGGGCGAAGGGGAATATAAGCTTAAGACAGAATAGATTAGTTCAAGAACACAATACAGACCATTGTATTTTAAGCTGTGTGGCCTGACAGATATTGATACTTTCTTGCTGACTGTTTTTGACATCAGTGCTAATGTTTTCAAAGGTTCTATTACATATTCTAACATAGTCTACAAGACAACTAATCATGTATACATTTGTTTATATTAGCTAATTGCTCCAAGCAGTTATGTCTCAAGTGGCACTTAATGTGGGACAAGCATGGATTAATGAGCTGCTGTAGCAACAAAACATTTTCTAAAACTCTAATTAGTATAAAATGAAATATTCCATTAGTGAAGTCAACAACAAGGTCGGCCATTCACAATCGCTGCTAAAACGAGGTACTTTTATTTTAGACACTAAACGTGCATTTTCCGAACTGACTGGTCACTAAAACATCATTTTTAAAGGAGAAACCCACATTTATCGAATGATACATCTTTTAAGTCATTTCGAGAATTAAACCCAGGACCCTTAGCTCAGTAGGGAGACACACTACCAATTGAGATAAGGTGTTGGACTCAGGTACTTATTGATAGTCATTTATTATTAACTCTATTTCACAAATAATAGGTTTTTTAGTAGTTCTTATAATTTATTTATTTCAAACAAATACATATTCTGTTTAACTTATCACTCAATAAAAAATTTAAGTACCGTTAACCAAGGGCGTATCCAGGGGGATGAGGGGACAGGTGGAAGGGGCTGCAGCCCCCTCTCAAAACGTCTGTCTTACAAAGAAATTATTAGATAGTTAGCAGCTGAAAAATAAATATTTTCCCCCCAAGACATATTTTCACCCCTGTACGGCTCTACCCACCATGTATATTGTGCTATTTTGCCATTGTTGCTTGACCTTTATTTGACCTTTCCATGTCACCACCCCACTTTGTGCGCATGCACATATAAACAGCAACACTCCTTCCCAATAGCTCGACACTTTTATGTTGTAAACAAACTCGCATCAGTCTATTATTGAGTGATGGTTGAGGTGTTCTGTTTACGAGTACATGACACGGTGACAGCTGACAGTAGTTCATCACTTGATGGTGAAACGGTAACCGTGTTTTTTTGTTTGTTAAAATAATGAAGAGAGGTGGGCAATAAACATTACTTCACTAAAACCTAACCTAAAACTTGTGATAGTGAATGTAGTACGATAATATAATGTGTAAGCTAGGCTACTTATTTGTATAGCTATTGGGTATTGTGTTAGGATGGATGTTTGCACACTTGGAAGCAGGAAGCCTGGATGTAGACATTGTAAATATATGAGCTTAACTTTCATACTTAATGTGAGGCTATACCCCCACCCCAATAAAAAAAAATCCTGGATACGCCCCAGTCATTAATGTAATTCCCTTTTATCCTAACACAAGGTATGAGTTGATCAAAGTAAAGAATGAGGGACAACCAACCAGTATAATGTGTCAAAGGTATGTTTATATTATTATATTTGTACAATTCTGGTATGAAGGACATTTTAGAAAATACATACTTTTTGCAGTAAACATTAATAATATTTTACTGCACTAATAGTGTTATTTTATAGTTATTAATAGTACCTATAGCACAGCAAATGCAACTAAAAAGACTTGACGCATGAATGTATGAAAATTGTTTTAGTATATTTTATAAATGTCCGCTACTACCAAAATCTTACTACGCAGTAGACTTTCTCAATTTCCCCCCCCCCCTCCCCAGACTAAATCAATAATTGGTAGTTTTGATCAGATGAACGATTAATAAAACATCATAAAAGCAAATGGAAACCTATATTTCAGCCCAAGATCAAGAAGCTTATATTTAACGTTAAAATGGCTTTAAGTAGGCAGAGTTAGAGAGTATGAACTAACATGATAAAGAGAAAGGTCAGTTTCACAGGCGTAATTAACATAAAGTTGAGAAATAGAGCTCTAGCAATCTGTGTTGGCACTCTGCCAAGAAGTGGCAGCTTCGACTTGAGACACAAACCTCATTAGTCAGTCAGTGAAAATTAACCAGTGTAAAGAAATCACTATCGGTCCAACAAACATTGACCAGGGAAGAAAAGTTTAGTTAATCAGCACTGAACCAATAATTCATGAAATGAACAAGTATACAAAAGTACTTGACTAAGTTAATAGTCATAGTGTCAAAAATAGTTTAGTCTAATTGAAATAAAAACACACACAGCATAAAACAAAAACTATCAATCTCATCTCAGAAATCGTATTAATTTATAAAATTAAAGTGTCCCTTTAAAATAACATTAAATTTTACTATATTTTGTTATATAAGATAACAAATCTATTTGACCTAGATGAATATATATCTAAGTCAAGTAATAATTTATTTTTATTTTTTACCTTAAATGACTACACTACACAGTTCAGTGGTTAGTGGAAATTGTGGCTAAAGAAGTGGAGAGACTTAGCAGTCAAGGCTAAGACGTCGTCTTTAAAACAGAAAAATATTATACTTTTTTCAACAGCAATAAATCTATGTTTACAAATCAAATATTTCATTTTGTTTTGCTCTAGTTAAATTGTAGATTGTTTGAAAAAGTTTTCCCCCCCTGTATTTATCCAACCTTTTTTGTGTTCCGACCATTTCCCAGTCCCATGAGTGACGGATAATCGGGGTTTTACTGCATTTAAAGAAATTAAATGGCTGTGTACAGTAATGTTGAAAAAGGTTTCACATAGAAAACACAATGTTTATTTTAAAACAGAAATTGAACAAATTAGTAACAGAACTGCACCATTTTTTGCTAAAATGAAAGATTTTTAATTTTAAAATCTTATGACAGGATTGCCAGTGACAAGAAAGTCAAAGTTCAAAACAAGGCTGAGTGCAAAGGAGTTGATTTTCTTTTTTAATGTGATTTATAACTATGGTTTTTCCATCCTATCGTCACACTAATGTGAGTGCACTTCCTACTACTAATTCCTAAGCCTCAAGAGTTAACTTTGTGTTAATCGTACTAATAGAAAACTAAATGCCGACGTCAATGATCTGCGTGTATTTCTGAGTTGTTATTCCCATTTCAACACATACAATTTTTTTTATAGAAAACATCTATGGATTGGTACTGAAACATTCCTTTGTGCATAATGTGCATAGTAAATTTAGACAAAAAATATATCACAACTTTTCATCAAAACAAATATATACATTCTCAGATAACATTGAAAGAGATTTCAAAGGAGAAAGTCCGTTAGTCACATAATAGGTTGTTAAAGTACAAACTACTTATACTATCATAAAAAACTTAACACTTAATCTTTGATCAGAAGCATTACATAATTTACTAAATGTTACATAACTTAATAAGTAATGATACTATATTTCAGTTAAGAGACTTTAAATTATAATTAATTTCATCTTCAAAAATAAAAATAATCAACCACATATGCTATGCTGTATTGAAGCAGTTGTTGAAGCCACCGGTCTAATTATGAGGGTGTTAGGAAGGGAGGGGCTGTATTTAAACTGTCCCCACCCCCAGACAAATCACGCCACATTTTCTAAACACTACACTACAAATTATTGTTTTTGTTTGAAGGTTATAAAAAGGAGAATAAGAATGTATGGTATAATGGTTCATCATAAAGCCTGCGGGAATGCACAAAATCATGTGCAGCGGGTTTAACATGCCTGCCTTAAATTACATAGCCACTGGCGTGAGTGCCAGCATGAACCTTGATTTTTATAGGAAGCCCACTTTTGATCACAAACATTGATTGAAAGTTACTAAACAGTCATCAAAAGCTTCAATAATATTTCCTTATGGATTACTGCACGAGTCCTCTTTACATAATTAGCTAAGATAATTGGACTAAGAATGTAAATACAATAATTGTAATATTTTTCTCCCTGCCATTGTGGTAACAAGAGTTTCCAGTTTTCAAATAACGGGCTTTGATGAAAATTGGACTGGGTTGGTCTCCTTGACATTATGAGACTCCACTTTACTTCCTTTTGTGTATTGTGTCTTACTAGCTATTCAGTCTATTTGCATATTTACACTACTGGGAATTAAACTTATGGTTATGAATAATACATTTTAAACTCCAAATGTTTAAAAATTAATTTGTAAGAGTTTAAATCTTGAATTAAATATAGGTAAATTTTTATCATAGCAAGGTAGAACATAGTGGAAATATACCAGCATTTCTGTGGGGTCAAAGTGAAGTTGGGGGAGGGGGTGAAAGGGGGGGGGGGCGGAGAAACACCTTCAGTCAATCAGACTGAGATTCAAACCCTGATCTCTCTGTTATTGGTGATCTAGTTTAATGAAAAAAGTGAAATGTTAGCCCATGTGATGTGGGTTTTAAGACAAAAATTTTTTTTGGGTCCCATAATTTGTATTTAGGATATAGACATTCTTAAATTTGTATATCTTATATGCAAATTATTAGACAAAGATTTCTATTCAGGTATGGTACTAACCTGTGCGACCCTCAGTGCATTCTGCACGGACCCGCCTGCAGTATATTCAACATCATACTTCTTGATCATTTCATCATAAATAGGTTTATGTTTCTCTTCTGCCAAAATAGCATCATTTGGCTTCATACCATACTTCTCTAAGAATTCACTATCAACATTCGCAGATATATCTAGCAGGGGATTACCTAATCCCAACACTAAGCCTTCCCTAAAAATGGAAAGAAAAAAAATTCAGACAAGAATAAGTATACAAAAAATATTAGAGCTCAATACACTTTTATATGTTCTTATGTGACACACTACCGGAATAATGTTCAATATGTATTCAAGCAAATCACTAATTCAACCGAAGTGACTTTCATATTTTTTGCTTTCTTCCATTAACAAGCGCAGAAAAAACAGATGGTGTTTAACATAGGTCTATTTATATTGCTTAGTGTGTGAATAAGTTGTGTCATATTATGCCAAAGGAAATTTTTGTGAAACGGAACCTCAGTAAAAAAAGTGACAAAAGAACAAAGTACCTAATTTGTTTAGAAACTGTGTTGATGGATATTCCAAGGGTAGGCTTGAGATCAAGGCCAGATTAAGTCCTTTGGAGGCCCTAAGCACCTAAACGATTTAGGTGCACCCCCCCCCCCATATTATATCAAACTTAATAATCAAAGTATCAACAAATATAAACCATAAAATAATTTTTATTTTTCTAAACAAAGTTTATACTTATTATATAATATAATGTTTATATTTGTAAACACCCACTTTATATATTTAGAAAAAGTGTTGTTCTACTTTTTCTAGTACCAAAGTCTTTGATCACACCCTTAAAACTAATTTTCCGTAACACATCTGCTTCTATACTTAGTAGAGATAAAGTATCAAGCCTGTCTTGTTGCATAATTGTTCTGTTGAGATTTTTTTATATATACTTTAACTAAGAAAATTAACATTAGCTGAGCAAATGGCAATCATTATATTAAATATTTTGAGTGGAATCCAATATCAACAATTGGAAAGGCACATTCAACAATGTCTTCTACAATTTTTATTCTATAAAGTTCTGCATGAGTGAATTTGGTTCTTACAGTTTTTGTTGCACTAAATTTATGCCGCACATAAGAATAAAATGGGTGAAGCTCAACTGCAAAATATTGTTTAAGTTGTCGGATAAGCATTAAGGAGCTTTTCCCAACACTGAATTGAAAATTTGCATACATTGGTTTTAACTAATAAAATAAAAAACCTAACCTCACCTTGCCTAACCTAAGAAAACATCTGGTTTATTTTACCCTTTTTATGGTGAACCGCAAGAAGGCCCTGTAAACTCGACTCCCGCCAAAATGTTTGTTGTGCTATTAAAATTATTAGACAGTAAAACCAGAGTTATTAAACAAAGTGGCTGTCTTCACGGTTTTCATCACTGTGTGACCGGGATTGATATGAATACCGGCATCAAGAGGTTAGACACAGCAAAAAATGAAATAATTAAGAAGTGCATATCAGTAAGTGATTATCACGCTCATATGCTGCTTTTGGCAAATTATTTATCAATTCCTATCGTATCGTACAATATTTTGTGGTTTGTTTATTAAATTATCAAAACAATCCCTAGATCCTATATATTAATTCTGTTGTCAACATCCCTTTTTCTCAACTAATACAAAGCCTACAGCGATGAATAAAGTATCAATGGATAGGATTTTTCACCTACTTCTGACATAGCATACTCAGTTTACGTTAAAACACACGGTTTGTTTAAAATTTAAGTTAAAACAAAATATAACAATACTTTTGTTGTCAACATCCCTTTTTCTCAACTAATACAAAGCCTTCAGCGATGAATAAGGTCTCAGTAGCTAAGATTTTTTTTAACCGACTTTTGACATAGTATACTCGGTTTACATTAAAACACATGGTTTGTTTAAAATTTAAGTTAAAAGAAAAATCTAACAATATTTTTGTACCCCAAATAAACTCTCTTTGTTATTTTATGTATAAACTTCACTGAGTATTTAATTTCAACAACCCAACAAAAGACTTATTTGGGAAGGGCTGGGATGGGGGGGGGGGAGGTTGAATGTGCCACAAGGTTTTACTGGTAAAACATATATAAATTTTGACATCACTTAACATAAGTACAGACTATGCACAGAATATTTTGGAAATTTTTGGTGACACACTTTTTCAGAAGATCAAAATAGAAATTTTGATTTCGAGTTTTGAAAATATTTTGTTATGACAATGAATGTTATTGGAGAAGGAGTAAAAACTGAGTAAAAAACAAGAGCTGCGTTTTTGCTCATTTTTTGAAAACTTTACATAGCCATATTTTGAAAACCGATTGAGATATTTAAATAAAAATTGGCATTTTTCTTTGTCTTCATACACACTATCTATATACAAAATTTTATCAAAATCTTAGACGGTCAGGTAAAATGAGTGTGTTGATTTGACATGGAATGGCCCTAGAGACAAAACAGTCAAACTGACTTTTCCCTACTTAACACATAATGAATCACAGATACTGCCATTTTATTGGTCCCCAAAACAAGGTTTATGATTGGCCATTAGAGTTTGCACTTTGAATCCAATTCTTTACGTTACCATACTGAATAACACCTGTGCTTGTTTTTTTGAAACTAAAAGGACCATAACTTTTTTCCTAATGCGGGTATTTGAATGATGTTTTTTTGAAACTAAAAGGACCATAACTTTTTTCCTAATGCGGGTATTTGAATGATGTTTTTTTGTATTGAATCCGGCATTAATTATCTTTCAAATCATGCACTAACATTTGCATTTAGTGAAATATAAACTTTCCTATATACTTGCAAAACTTTAATCGAATTGTAGTGTACGTTTGTAGTTTTTGCTACATAGCTTTTTGTAGTGGTACCATAATTAAATTATCTTTCAATTGATGCATACATATTTTTATTCAGAAAAACATAACATTTACTATAAGCCTGCAAAGTTGAAAAACAAGAATTTTTTAGAAAACGTCCACAATTTTAGCCACCACTGTAAATTTAATCCCAATCACCAATTACAACCTGGAAACAGGTGTTATCCAAAAGAAAATAAAGCTGTATACAAGCCATGGAAATGAAATGTCTCCACACCATGATGGAAAAGACTAAGAGAGACAAAATAAGAAATTATGTTATACGAACACAGACGAAGATGAAAGAACCCTTATGTGAAAAAATCGCCAGATCAAGTATGAAATGATTCGGACATGTGAAGAGGATGGAGGTTGGAAGAATGGCGAAGAAGTCAATGAATTTTCTTTCAAAGTTTGTAGTATGCGATTAGAAACACAAGCGCCAATCATGTCAAAAGTATTTACAAATGGACCATGAAACAAATTTAGACACCAAAGTTGCTTCCTAATTTAAAAGAAAAAATCATTTACACTAGGCCTGTAGCCTTATTTGTGACACAGACTATCACAATATTTAATTCTTATTGTAGCTTACGATTACATTTTTAAATATTTCACATGTCTGGATTAATATTACAGATTTTGTCATTTTTTATAAAATCTTAATACTTTTTTTCATGAAAATGTAAATCAAATGGGTTATTTGTAAATTTTATTTTATAGCAGATCTTCGATGAATAGTCAAAGATGAATCATATTTATTTTATTAAATACAATACCGGTAGGCTAGCTTAAATAAAATAAATATATGAATGAAATACCAGTCCAACGTTAGGCCCTACATAATTTAGTATTCTAGTATAATGTTTAAGTTTGTCAAAGTACAGGTACCTAATACATATATTTTATACATTAACAATATGTAAGCCTATATTTTATTTTGTCGATAAGCCCTAATAATTCTTTAAAACCTAAATTGTTTGCTTAGTGTTTGTAAATCAGAATAATATTTTGGAGATAACATCTTGCTTGGTCTTATTTAAAGTGGGTTTGGTACGCAAATGCAAATGGGAAATATTATTGTAAAAAACTAAAACACTAGGCCTGGCATGAAAGGATTATACATTACAATCAAAGCGTGATACCTGACCCGTAAACATTACTAATAGGTAACGGTTTCTTGAATTTAAAAACAAAAAAGACTAAAACATGTGTTTTATTAGAATAACAAAATTATATTACATAATTGATCGAAGATTACCCAACCAAACCAAGTATAGCCTTCCATGAGTCTATTTCAAACGGTTCTTAGATTGAAAATTCAAGACATATAAGTTACTAAATTAATAGACAAGGGCTTATTTATTCAAAATGTGGTTTTTGATCATGCTTTCAAATAATAATGATTGTTTTTTAATATACACTGTTCATCTTATTCCCTCAACTTAAAAAATCAAGGCCTATTGGTACTGTATTTATGAATGAAAAACATGTGTTTTTATTAAAATAAAATTAGATTATATAATTAATCGAAGATTACCCAGCCAAACCAAGTATAACCTTTCATGAGTCATTCGACCGGTTCTTAGCTTGAAAGTTCAAGACATATACTAAATTAATACACAAAGGTTTATTTATTTAGAGTGTGGTTTTTGATCATGCTTTCAAATAGTAATGATTGTTTTTTTAATATATACTTTGTTCATGTTATTCCCCTAACAAAAAATTAAGAGGGCCTATTAATACCGTATTTACGAATAAAAAAATTACATATAAAATATCTCTTTCACAACAATTAACTAATATTGATAGTAATAATGTTTTTTTCTTACCTTAATTCTTCCATTTTCAAAATATCAGTCTCGAAAGGGCTGAGAGCTTTTTTTTTCTCGTTTAAACTCTTAAAACACTAAACATCAAAGTTCAAGAAGTGAAGGCTAGAGGCTACTCCCCGGGATAAAGATTAAACCGTGAAATTTAGTTTTTAGCGCCCTCGCTCTAGCGCTACAGTCACTAAAATTATGTTAGTATTGTATATCTCTAAAGGGCTAGGTTTATATTGTAGCATGACCCGAAACGAATAACGCGAAAAAAAGATGAAAAATATTATTTCCAATGTTGGAGCTTATAATCAAAATATAGGTGAATAATATAGTGTACAACGAATATATTTTACTTATGTTCGATTTTTATATTGATACAATCATAACACATATCAAAGAGTGAATCGTGTCTTACGTTCAAATGTTAATTTAGGCTATAGGCTTATAGGAAGTACGTTATCTAATAAACCCTGAATTTAATTATAGTCCCAACATGTAAGGCTTTATTTTGTACCAGAATACTATCATAATATATATATTATATATATTTTGGTAGGACAAACGTCCATTTAGAACGGAAGTAAACATTTCCTTCTGAAGGTCTTTTATCCTAACTAAACACAACTATAGGGTAGGATTCTGGTACGAAATAAAGCCTTACAAGCGAGCTTCCTTAAAAAATCATCGTATATATTAGGCTACATCAACTTATTCGAATAAAAAACTAACAAGTTTCTAGCTTTGATATGCTCTTCAAAGCTTTTACTAAAATATTTATTAAATTTAACGAATCACACATTAATGTATCCCATATATTTAATCAAATTAATGAACGATGTCAAAATGCCACATTTCCTTGTATGGGTGTAAGAGAGAAAGAAACTTTCTGGTATTATTTCTCTCCTACACCATGGTATGTAGATGACAGCCCGAAAATTTCAGCCACAGATGTCCATCCAGTTATATTATAGAGATCAATGGCTAGTACTAGCTAGCATGTCATCATCGAGTGTCATAAGAATCAGAAAAAATATACCGGTTCTGGCTACCATACTAGTTGTGAGGATAGAACAGGCATTATTTTCGTACTAGTTCCGACAGTAGTCTGTGTATTTTGACCAATCAATGTGTGCTGAAACTATGTGTATAGAAATGGTAGAAATAGTGCCAAAATGGTCATCAGATGTGATTTTGTTGTTGGCATATAATTATTCTAAGCATCCTTGTGTATATAATACCAAATTTCCACAATATGACAATATATTTAATATATATTTAATTTAAAACATTTCATCTAAAAACGACAACCTGAGTTCCAGACTCAATTTTAATATAAATAAACTTGATAGAATGCCAACCTTGGGTGGTTGTTTTTTAGAATATATTTAATATAAAGTGTACGTACGCCTAAAAAGAACATTTTTGTATCAAGAATATTGTACTTGGACACCCATGGGCTTAAGGGCCCCTGACCACATCGTAAATAAATGAATACAAATTTATGGAAATACTAAACGTTAGTGTCACCCCGAATTTATCTCACCTAACCTTCGAATGTATCATTTTTAGCATCCCGCGACCAGTATTTCGTCTTTCTAACCAGTCCCGTGTCCATATTTTTTTTTCCAAAGCTCCCTCTCAAAATTGTCAATAATATTAATAATTAATGCAGCTGCTGCACCCAAAATTAATCTCTGACGTTCCATAAATATTTGCATTAGATCCTAGTACCAAATTAGCAGCGCGTGAATACTCTAGACCCGTTTCTATAGTACTAGCTAGTATACAGATATCTAGGTGCTAGCTAGCATACTTGATTTATAATACAAACAAGTGTCGTGTGATAGTAGCTTTAGGTTAAATACTATGTTAAATATTATTAAATAATTTGTTCTATAATAAATAAATAGGATATAAATCCTTTTATTTACTATATATTTAATAAAAAAAATATCGTATAAAAACGACAGATCACGTACCATAGTCTTGTGCAAGTAGTGTAACTTCTAAAATAAATAGGGCCTATGGGTATGGTGCGCGGTCTATCATTATTTTAGACAAAAGATTTAATATAACAACCTAACATAACCTATCCTTAATTTATTTACAGTTTTACTAACCTATCGAACATTGTAAATATATGAAGAATAGGTTACATTAGGTTTGATTATGTTCTATTAAATACTTTGTTCTAAAATAATGGCCGGTGTCGGAACTAGTACGAAAATGGCGCCTGTTCTATCCTCACAACTAGTATGGTAGCCAGTACCAAGAGGCAGAACCAGTGTACTTTTTCTGATACACACAGCGCTAGATGACGACGTGCTAGATAGTGGTAGCTAGCATACTGGGTTTCAAGTACGAGCTAGTGTCGTGTAAAGCCCGTATCACATGACACTAGCTAGTACTTGAAATCCAGTGTGCTAGCTAGCACTAGCTAGCACTAGCTAGCACGTCATCATCTAGCGTCGTGTGAATCAGAAAAAGTATACTGGTTCTGCCACTTGGTACTGGCTACCATACTAGTTGTGAGGATAGAACATGCGCTATTTTCGTACTATTTCCGACACTAGTTTGTGTAATTCGACCAATAAATTCCCGCTCAGACTATATGTAGAGTAAATAATAGAAATGGCGCTGACATGGTCTTCGGATGTGATTTTGTTGTTGGCGGAAAATTATTCTAAACATCCTTGTTTATATAATACCAAATTGCCACAAAATGACAATATATTTAATATATATAGATTCTATTTAAACATGTCATCTAAAAATGATAAACTGTGTTCCAGACCCAATTTTAATCTAAATAAACTTGATAGCATGCCAACCTTGGATTTTTTTTTTCTAGAGTATAAAGTGTGTGTAGGCTTAAAAAAGAACATTTGTGAATCAAGGATACTGTACTTGGACACCCATGGGCTTAGGGGCTTCTGACCACATCGTAAATAAATGAATACAAATTTAGGGAGATACTAAACGTTTGTGTCACCCCGAATGTATACTACCTAACCTCCGAATGTATCATATTTAGCATCCTGCGACCATTATTTCGTCTTTCCCAACAAGTCCCGTGTCCATATTCTTTTTCTTAGGCTCCCTCTCATATTTTTCAATATCTTTATTAGCAATTAATGCAGCTGTTGCACCCGAAATTAATCTCTGAAGTTCCATAAATATTTGCACTAGAACCTAGTACCAAACTAGCAGCGTGTGAATACTCTAGTCCTGTTTCTATTATACTAGCTAGTATACAGATATCTAGTCGCTAGCTAGCACACTTGATTTCTAGTACGAGCTAGTGTCATGTGATACGGGTTTTATACGGGCTTTACACTCCCATTGTAGATGAGCTAAAGCTTACTTTGTTGTCATTCCATCATGAAGCAAATATCAAATTCTCTTATGGCACAGCCAAGGTCTGAACTTATAAGATATGTCTATAGAACGGAGAGTACGGTACATTCGCAAAATCATGTACTTCGAAACCTACCGATTAAAAAAAAAAGAATTAAAATTAAAATGTGGACGTTTTGGTCCGATAGTGTTTTTATCTAACAAGAAAACTAAAGAATTAATTTTGGAATAAAGGGAAATAACCTATTAAAAATCCCTAAATTAAACTTCTTTCTACTGAAAAGAATTAAAGTGTAGGGCTGTGGTCAACCTGATAATGAACCGCGAAATTTAAAATTATTTTATAAACTATAACACAAATTAAATCTAATTATTTTAAGCAGGTGTAGGTATAGTAATTTTTAATATTTTAATATATTATAGGGTATGTTTATTAAAAAATGTCTACTTTTATCTAATACGCCTACTAACAATAAATGAATATAACCTATGAACTATGTTGAATCAATGGCTTAATATAATTTTACAATCATTGGTTAGTTTTGCATTTAAATGATACAAGAAAATTAGTTATTCAATACATTAACTAGGTCATTAAATCTAATTTACAATACATCACATTTGATTGTCATAAGTGCAATCATAAGGCATTCTGGATTTATTTTCCCTTTCAAACGCATGAGCCGATGAGCATTTGCTTCCTGGAGGATTATGAATTTTACACATTAAAAAGATGAATAATTTATATGACAGTTCAAGTTAATAAAATATTCGCATTTTTACTATTGTCATAATAAGTGAGAAAGAAACTATATATATGTACCTAATAACGCTGTTCCCTTATGGGGTTTACAAGAAACTATGCATATTGAAACTTACTATAACTATAAATTAACTATAAAGAAACTATTATGCTGAAAAAAAGTGGTAAGATTCTAGATAATATTAATTTATGTTTTTAAATTAGTTCTAGAAACTAAAATTAATACATTTATCAAATAACTTATATAGTGACAGAAAAAAGATACAAACGTTTACATTACTGTAAAGAAATAACATTTAACCGGGTAATAGTAAAAATTGGTTCTATACTCCATTCACGGTAGGAATTACTCTCTGAAAGGTCTTTTTTCCTACCAATATCCTACTATCTAATAGATTTCTGGCCTTTCAGAAAACAATTCCTACTATGAACAGACTTTAGATTTTGTTTTGAGACTATACTTAGGGTCTACATGATTTATAATCATTAGAATAGCGAAAGAGAGAGCTTTGATCACCAGAAATGAAAAATATACTTGTTGTTTTTGCAATAATGTAGAAAAAGGGGATAACAGTTCTCAGACTAATTTTGTGGTTTCACTTAACATTTACATCACTGTTTGTTTGTGAACTTGTATTGCTTTTTAAAGTTAGTCAGTCATCTCTGTTAAATTAATATTATCCCAAGGAATTGCATTAAAGATTTTAGTCATGTTATTAGAGAGCATTTGTTCCCTAACTTACCGTGTTAAATGACGTGTGCGATAATATAGTTTAACCTTACGCATTGTGGCCAGAGTTAAAACCCAATCTGATTTAAAAATACTTTTTTGGTTATTTAAGGGCATTAAGTCCAAATATTTATACATTTTGACAGTTATAGGCGGCCGAAATAAAGCTCTAGTTATTAAATTTTAAGGGTAGATGAAAGTCTTGATTTGATTGCAAAGCCCTATATATTGTTCATATAAATTAGATAAGTGTGTACCAAAGAGTAATATCGAGTAAGTTTGACTGGATTTGTTTATAAAAAAGCACATCAACTTATTGCTCCTGCGATTGAAAGTAGTTTTATAGTTATATTGTTTATATTAATGTCCCATAAGAGATGCTTATCCTAAATGAGTGATAGCCCGTTGACAAATCCAAGCGTTTAATTTTCCATTAATATGTTCCTTTCTATGGGTTTGCTATGATTTGGTTTAGAAAATAGGATGAGTTTAGTGTTTTTTATTTTAATCAGTAGAAAGTTTATTGATATGTATCGCATGAATATATTTTGAAATGTAGTTTAAAATCTAGGAATTGATAAGGATGGATGCAATATTGCTTCAATTTACAGAACTGCTGCTATCAGTACCATTTGAATACACTTACGACAAGTACAGTTGAAGTACAATTAAATAAAATCTAATATATTTACAAATCGGTTCACTCTCGTATTTATTGATATTCACCAAGTTAAATACGCCAATCAAACTTATGTTTGTGAATATATGTTGAATGTTTTAGATATAAAACCAAGTTAAATGAATCTGAGTCCAGAGGACGAACGACTACTGGACGCAGCACAGGAAAACCATTTAGCGTCTGTAAGTTTATTCTTGAGACAAGGTGCTAGTGTAAACTCCTGCAAGAAAGATGGTTTAACATCCCTGCACATTGCAGCAGAGATGGGCTTCCTTGACCTTCTCCGACTGCTGCTAAGGGTTGAGGACATTTGCATCAACCATAAGGCAACATGTGGCTCCACACCGCTACACTGCGCAGTGAAGAGGGACCATAAAGAGGCAAGTTTTAGTTTTACGTACAAAAACAAGAAAGCAAATGGCTTAAACTAAGAGTAGCTTCATTGTTATCCTCAGGGGATGAAACTAAAAACTATTACCTATATGAAACTATCAGTTTAATGCAGCCGAATTCAGCCTTTATGGATCAGTCAAGCACACTATGCATGCTGCCTAGATCCTACTATTAAAGCAGAGATACTTAGGATGGTTTTTACACAATGTTTATTGTGCCCTTAGATTAGTATAAGGCCACACGGATAAAACAAACCAATATAAATATAAAACATGGTTAAATCAAAACTTCCCAAATAAATTTTGTTTTGATGCAAAATGTTGACTCCTTTATTCAGTAATAGTTTTATTTTATTGGAACTCATTCACATGGATCCAACATAAATAATGTATTATTTATAGTAATGTACTTGGCTGCCACCTTTGAAGATCATGCAATTATTGTATCTGGGATTTACAGGACATTTTAGTGGGTATTTTAGGGTTTTAAAGCGACGAGGAAAAGCGATGACAAAACAGAAACAGCTGGTGCCAATACAACAGAAATAAAATAGGGTATATTTTGAAATAAAAGTATCCAATTTTGTCTTCAACATCAATTAAATCTTGAAACTAAGAGAGCCAAGAAAGCTAAGAGCATTCAATAACAATAACAATAATAATAATAATAATAATAATAATAATAATAATAATAATAATAATGATGTTGATGATGATGATGATGATGATGATGATGATGATGATGATAATAATAATAAACAACTTTGTTTTTCTAGCAAGCCCTTTTGGTATAAAGACAAATTCGACCCCAGGGATGCTCAGCAGGGATTTTGAAAACCTTCAACAGTTCTAGAAGCTATTTAAAGGAGGTTCTCTTCACTTAATTCACCCCTTTACCATTGTTTCTCCTTAAATATTTCCCCTCTACCCTTTGACACTTTTTTTTTACAAGTATTGTGATCACAACAGCAGGGGTAACACTTTTTCGGAAATATTGACAAATGGGTCACTGGTGAAAGTGGGGCTTCCCCTTTCACTGTGATAAATTAATGGTCATAAAATTGGCCAGGTGTTGTGTAGGTTTAAGAATTAAGGTACTGTAATTTATAAGCTGTGTGCTGATATAATCAGTTAGTTCAGAAAGTGTATGTTAAATACCCCAACTAATAATCATTAAGATATTCAACATATTAAGCTAGTATTTTGTGTAATTAAAGATGTACAACTACTTGAACTAACACAAAATTGGTAAAATATTTTGTATAGTACCCAAATCTGAATAAATATTATAAATAAATAATAAATACATAATTTAATAATTCATCTCCAATTATTATTTACGCTAAGTTACTAAGGTCTGTGTGAGTGTGTATATATATTTATTTATTTATCACCGCGTCTTACTACCTGTTTGGGTTATACACTTAAGTACTAATTACGTTAATGGATTAGGAATTGGAAAGGTTGAATTTAGAGGAAGTGAACCCACATAAGCGGGAAGGGACCACCCCCAGTTCACCCAACCGAGATTCAAACCTCGATTTCCCCGTCCTCGGCAGTCTAACTCCATGACTAGCGCGTTAGTTAACTAGGCCACCGAGGCGGGTTTAAGTATTATAAAATGAATCATGTACTACTTATTTTAAAATCTCTCCTCTAGATTGTTTCCGAGCTGATTTTAAGTGGAGCAAATGTGAATGAGACTGACAATCTTAACTATGCTCCACTACATTGGTCAGTTTTCAACACTTCTTATGATATCTCCAAATTACTGATACTGAAAGGAGCACATGTAAGTTAACTTATTTTTACCAGCCTAACATATCAAACACAAGTTTTGCTGCCCATTTGTTTTTAGAAGTGTGGCATAGTTCAGGGGTTCCAAAACTAAAAAATACATGCTTATGAAATGCTTACACTTAAATTATGAACCTTCAATATTAATTGTCTCTAATCTGAATACAGGACATTTGCTAAAGGTGAAGTCAGAACCTGTGATTTTTTTTGTTTGTTTTATCCTTTTATACGTGTAAAAAGTTGAGTAACTTTTATACGTGTAAAAAGTTGTGTAACTTTTACAAGTGTAAAAGTATAAAACAAAAAAACAAAAAAAAATCACAGGTTATGACTGCACCTTAAGCAAATGTCCTGTATTCAGATTAGAGACAATTGTCAATCCTAATTACTGATGCTATTTCACTGTGTGAAAAACAAATAAAGAATATTCTATAATTACCTCATGTAGCCTGAGATAATTATGGTTTCGCAAAGCACTGTTTGAAAAACTAGGAAACGAGGAAAACCTGGAAAAGTGAGAGAATTTTTGGATGACAAGGAAAATCAGGGAAATGTCAGGGAATTTAACTAAAAATAAGGAAAAAGTCAGAGAATTAAAAAATATGTCTCAAATATCCCATTAATTTTGCAACCAAACACTAAAACAAAAGTTAATAATACCTAAATAAAATAACATTTTAATTTTTAAAATAACTGATAAAACCGTTTGCTTAGTAAAGACATACTTTTTTTTAATAGGTGATCAATAATAACAAAAGTCATCATCCACCATTAAAACTGGAAAAAAGTAGTCAGTGAAAATTGAAAAATGTTGCCTGGAAAAGTCAGGGAATTTTGTAAAATATATTTTGTAGCCACCCTGAAAATCTTTATTCTGTCATAATAGGAACATACTGTAGCTATTAACCAGAACTATGTCGCTTTGTCCCCCATTGTCACCATGGAAAATTTCAAATAATCATTCAAATATGAATGGATTGCACACTTTTATGTCATATTGTAGGTCTCTTCTTTTCCTTTTAACTTCCATACCTCACACGAACCGGGATACGAGTTGGACCTGCTATGATGTATGGTCTTAAGGTGTTAGACCTTCAAACGGTTGACATACATTATCTTTCAGGTGAATGCTGTCAACACATTTGAGGAAACACCACTGCATATAGCTACTCTGAGAAGCCCTAGCAAGATCATAGCTAAATTGTTGCTTACATCTGGGGCCTATCACGATCCAAAATCTGGCAACAGCATGGGACTTCTGATGGAATTGGCCTTGCAGGCCTCTTCATCATGGCACATTGACGTTATCAAACTATTGGTAGCTACTATTTTTATGACTTAAATGATTCCCAAACTTTTGTTAAAATTAATGTAGTGGTGTTCAATATTTCATGAATCACAGATTAATATGCATAATGCAGCAAATATAGTGGGCCACAAAAAAAGAAAAAAAGAATCCTAATGATGTCTGTAATAAAAAAGAAACATTTGTCCAAAGAAGTGTGTCAAAGCGTAGTTAATTTTCTTATAACTTGTCTCGTTAAGTTTAAGCATGTAAACTTGTGTGTATAGGTGCGCCATGGAGCGCAACTGAATTCTGTGGAGCCTCTGGGTAAACGCAGCTTGTTACATATTGTGGCCTTGACAGGTTATCTTCCATTGGCCAGTTACCTGCTTGAAAAGGGGGTCAATGTATATGCGAGGAATCTACAGCGGAAGACACCTTTACAGGTCAGCACTTTCATCTGGACTAAGTGAACACTAGGTGTTATCACCCACCATCTGAGGAGTCAAGAAACTTTGCTTACGTAGATTGATAGGTCTAAGCTGTTAGAGAAATGTTTCATGTAGGTAACAAAATACATTCACAATAGATGTTAAAAGTAAAGTTATGGATGCTAAGGGTATCATCAAATCAAAAGTGCAAATATATGAAATTCCAGAACATAGATAAGGTTCTTGTGTCATTTTCATCTGTTTTCAGACAGATGTTGCATATAAATCCTGTCTCCACAAAGCTATTGTTGTGCCACTCTGCAGTGAAATATCTATGGGGTTATAATAATAACAACAAATAATAATAATAAATAATAATAATAACAATAATACTCATCAACTGTTTCCAGCCTGTGACCATGTCAGTTTAGTAAAATGCCTCCATCTTCCTCTTTACTTCCTCCTTTAATTTTTCATTCTTCTCCTTTCACTTAAACACTTTCTGTTATCTGCTCCTCCCAACTCTTTCTTGGCATTCTCTACTATCTAATGTACTCCCCCCTCTACCCCATTTCTTTCCTGGATAACTTAACTCGTAATCTTGTTTCTCCTTGTGACAGCTAACACTATGCAGTAAAAAAAACAAATGCCCAATATATTTGAGTAACTAGTCAAATTCTATGGTAAAATTCCAGCATAATTGTAGGTTTTCCCAGTTAAAAAATTCACTATTTTGATTTTTTAAAAGAAACTTTCTCGTATCAAACAAGCCAATTAATACAAATGCATACAAGGTTTCCTATCATGCGTCATAATTAGATAGCATATTTTTGATGAAAAAATCTTTACCTTACTGAGTAAATTTCATGGATATTTAGGTCTAAATATAGAATATAAAAAAAACTCCATGGAGTCAGCCTGCAAGCAAGCTATACTGACCGAACAGCCTCCATATGTTGTATGAATATAGTGCCAACATTTGTGGATAGAGGGTGTCATGTGGTCAGTACAATGACCACTTTAGCCATTAATCTCAGTTTTTTAGACCAGAGCTGCTAATTCTCTATTCAAATAGCTTCTCAATTATTCTCATGAGACTGAGTTTGACCCCGTTCCAGACTCATGGCTTCACAGAAAAATTCTGAGACCCGGGAACTCTGGGTCTTTAGCCAGGAACTCTGGCCACTAATATCTATAAACGTCTATTTTTATGTTAACACTTATTTTTCACAAATATCCTAACATGTGGCTGTTTTATATTTAAAATAAATGGTACGGAACTCCGCACAGACTTTCTCGCCCTATTGTTTAAAAAGGGAGATATTTACTCAAAACTCGTAATATATGTGAAACGAAATAATATACACTAGTAAACCCATACATAAATTGCACTATACTTATGTAAAACTTTTTTCTTTTAGTCCTGGTTTTAAATTTTATAATTTTGTTTTTAAAGAATTAATGTCCTCATTTGTATGTTTGGACTGATAAAAAAGATCAATGTTGGGTCCACAAGGTTCAACACTTCGTATTAAAATTTCACTTCCGGTTAAAATTTCCAACATTTTATTAAGTGTTGCAAATATTCATGCCATCGCATTGCTATTAAATTCCTCATTTATAGATTTTAATCAAAATTGTTAGTTGATTTTGAGAAAATCAATTTTTTCTCTTTTCGCCCTTTCTTAAACTACTCTTAATTTTAAGTTTAAACAGACACACGTCATTGCAAAGATCACTTTTTAGGGTTTGAGAGGTCTTAAGATGTCAACATCCATCAACATTTCATGTTAGATTTTCTTTTGAGGTCACAATATTTTTACTTTTTGTGTTTGAAAAGTTAAAATATATATATATATACATATAGCTTTAAAGTTTTTGGTTTTATAAAACCATGCTTCTTATAAAATATTTCTAATATAAATAGACCTACATATTTGTAACGATAAGTAATTTCATATCTCAAATAGTTTAGGAGATATTATAAAAAAAAGATAATTTACGCATTAGAGACCATAGCCCTTAAAGCAAAAAAATTAAAAGTAGTCTCATATGACAGAAACCAAAATCATTTCTTTAAATTCAGTTAAATGTATGGATCAAAATTTGTCATGCTTGTGTAATCGTAATGTATATGGAATGGTTTAACATGCAGATGGCTATAATGTTCAATAATTGGGACATGATGGAGCTGCTCACGGATTGGTGCAGCGAACTTGAGAAAGATGTGGACAATGTGGACTCCAAACAGGACATCTCGCAAGACGATGATAGTAATCAGAAAGACTAACACTTTGTAATAAAGTTAATGTAATTAAAAATAGCAACATCGAAACAAATATGCACAACAAAGCATTAAAATGCACAGTAGTTTTGAAAATTATATTCAGTTTTAGAACCTTTTTAGTTTTTACATCACTAATTAAATATTATATTTTTAAATTTTCCAGACTAAATTAAAACATTTCAATGTTCTAGTCAGTTTAAATTTGAGATGGGACACTCAAATCTTCACAACATGTGATAGATCTAAGAGTTAAATAACCTTCCTAAATAATTTCACTCTTTTTGGTGTTTTCGTTTCGTTCAACATTCTTTAACATTAGAAAATTTGATACAAATATAAAGTGTAAATAATGTATCTTATTGGTAATATGTATAAATTATTTATTTATTGCATCTTGATAATATTAAAAAAGTTAAAAGATCATTGTCTACTTATAAGTTTTAGTTTATTAACACTATGCTACAGTAGCCCTATGGCTTCTTTGGTGCTGACCGTCAACATTTAGGTATATACCTAAATTTTGACTGTCAGAAGTGACAGCTGATAAACACATGTTTTTGCAGATCATATGGTTCGGTGTAGGGATACATAATTTGGTCTAGTAACTTTTCAAAGCCGTCAGCTCTCAGTTGCGAGCCGTCAGTCAGTATCAAAGAAGTCATGGGGCTACTGTACATATAAATTGAACAGGTATAATATGTGGTGATATATTTGAGTCAATAATTTGAATCTAGCCAAACTAAAAAATAAATGTACAAGGTTTTAAGCCATTTCAAAACCTCACAATGTTCCTAAAATACGTTAATAGATTTTTAATAACAATCACTATGAAGCATAGTAAATGCTTATTAATTATTATTAAACTTACCTAAAAATAAGCCGCGTTTTTATTACCTAAAACAGTCTTTTAAAAGGTGATCCCACATTTGTATAGAGCTTAACTAATGTGTTCTCTCTTTGATAGTGAATAACCCCAATGGGCAGTAAGATGCAATGCTAAAAATAACTTTGTGGACTAAAATAATCAATGATTACCACAACATAAGGTGTTCTTTACCACTTAACTTAGATGAAAAGGAGAACTATTACAGGGTTGCCACTTATAGTCTTGATTTCATTTCCCTGACTTTTCCACATGCTGCTGGTAGCACAGTAATAATACAAATCAATAATACTTACGTTATCACAACTTTCTGAAATTCCATTCTGAATGCAAGAATGTCTTTCTCAGATGCCTTTACATTCTTTAGTTGTTTCACTGTACTGAACCCAAGGTTAATGTGCTTTAACTGAAGTAGATTTTCACAACAATTAAGATCCAGAGCAACAAGTTTACTACCACAGTTAACAGATTTAACAACATGGTTATTAAGATTTCTTAAAAGATCATGGAGATCACTGTACAAGTAAGGAATAAGGGGCCTTGCAGACTGAAATTTTCGTAGGACTGGTTCACACTCTTCAGCCAAAGTCTTAAAAAAAAAAGAGTTTTACGTTTGATAAATTTGTCGTCTGTGCGCTAATGATACTTTGTCGATTTGGTATGAGGCAATTTAGAAGTGTGTACGAATTTGTTTATATCGTCAACTACAATAATTAAAGCTTGTTCTAAGAAAGTCACATTTTCAAACCGCTGTGCCGTAGCCACAACCAAATCAGGTTTCAAAAATAAGAAGTTATCATAGTATACAATCTTACCTCAAAATAATTGATTTCTTATCCAAGACATCGCGAAGAAAATAATCTGCAATTTAATGGAAAGCTTAGTGTACTAAAAAACTTTCCCTGACTTTCCAGGCCAGTGGCAACCCTGTATTGTTGGAGAACTTAAAAGACTAGGGCAAAAGCTAATATTTTTTTAAACATAATAGCTTTATCATATTTAAATTTTTTTATTATCTAGCCCTGCGTCTTACTGCCCATTCAGGTTATACGCTTAAGTTATAACTATGCAGATAGATTTGAAATTAGGAAAGTTAAATTTAGAGGAAGTGGACCCACATTTGAGTGGAAAACCATTTAGGAAAAAACATTCCCAGTTCACCCAACCAAGATTCAAACTTCAATCTCCCTGTCCTTGGCAGTCGAGCTCAACACGAAACTAGTACAATATCTAACTACACCACTAGGGCAGGTTCATATATAACATGGCCAGGTCAGTTAAGTAAAACGCCCCCCCACCCCTCTTCCTTTATCATTCCAACATTCTTTTATCTGCTCCTCCCATCTCTTTCTTCACCTTATTTGCGGATCTTTTTCGTACATACCTTATCTTCATTTCATTTGGCATCCTATCTTTTTCCATCCTCATTACACACTCATACCATCTCAGTCTTGCTTCCTCTGTTATTTCATGTACTCCCTGTACCCCCACTCTTTCCTGGATACCTTTATTCCCATGGCCTCCACTTTCCTAGTTTCTCTTTACATTCAATGTCCATGTTTCTGCTATATATGTGAAAATGGGTACAAAGTATGCACTGTACAACACTTCCAGGGCACTTCTTTTCTCCATATCCTAATTATATTATAAATAAGTGGTGAGAGGGTGCTCCCATTCTTAAATCCCCCATCCTCCTCCTATTATCCTCATACATGCATTTCACTTCGGCCTCCTCCATAACTTTCCAAACTTTATTTCTATCCATACTGATAGCCTTTACACCCATAAACAACATTACCAAGCCTTTCCCAAATTCATACCTTCTTTCCTTCATCTGTGTAACGCCTGGTTCACACGAGGATAGTAAACTGTGGCAGTTGCTGTCATGACCGAATGATATTACTGTCATTGTCAGACTGCCACAACATCAATGTCATGAATCAAAATAATTTGATATTTGATAGTGTGACAGTACCGTCAACTATCACAGTCACTTGCACCTTGTGAACCGGTCTGTAGCCCACTGCCACAAAAGTGTGTCAAGCACGTACAGGTGTGTTGTTTGAGTTTTAAGTTAATTGATTTATTAAATCAAGGATCTTCCAATGTTAGCTCCTTTACCAGTGTATTTGATGTACCTAAATTATTTCTCTGTGCCACCCATTTTCTGATCCACTTTCTTTTGTTTTTTGTAAGTCTATTTACCTCTAGAGCCATCAATTCATCTAATCTAGCAAATGCCTGATAAGTTCCACCATTCCATGGTGGCTGAGGTATTCACTGTCACACTATCACATTGATTTTAATCCAACATGTGAAGAGAGACTCCCAAGCCAGTAACTATCACCGTGTGAACAAAGCTTTATGGCAAAGATCATTGAAAAGCTCAGTTTCCTTAATCTGTGATGTTCCTCTCTTTGTCATCCTTTCATTCATTTATTATTCTCTTTTTCCAGTATCTTATATAATTTTGTACAGTGGCACATCAGCGTTATCTTCCTGTAATTCACAAACCTCTTCCTGTCTCTGTTTTTGAAAATAGCTATTTTAACTCCCCTTTTCCCAGGCTTCCGATACCTTGTTCTCCTTTCAAATCCCTCTCAGTACAATGTACAACCAATGTATACCTACTTAACCTGAAGCTCATAGTTTCCAGTCAGTTCGTCCACACACGGTATTTTTCCTTGTTTCATCCTCTTTTATTAATTCCTTGTAAGACATCTATCTACCTTTAACAAATGTGTTTCTCTCTTTCTTCACTTTGTAGTCCTATGGATTTATGTTTAATACTATAAACAAGCTTTAGAAAGATTTTGGTGCACAACCCAAACAGGTTAGCGACTCAAAACTTAAAACAAAAAATTGGTTTTAAATGTTGCATTCTATACCATGTCAGATTTCCCAGTGACAAGTAGGTCAGGGATAGATTCTCTTTCAGGTTTACTGATGTACTGAGAGTAGTTTTTCCAAACGATTTTTCATGCTCCCTCCACACAAGTGGGTAAAATTTCTTTATATTTTACTTTCATCTATAGCCTGTTAGCATAATTAAAATGCAGATTCACACATTTGCCGAAAAACTAGTGCAGGACAGAAACGAGGTCACGTGACGAGGTCTAAACCAATCACAAGATCTTCGCCGCATTGGAACTGGTGTTCTGTTAAAGTTCAACTCATCTCTACTTCATCCGCTCTACCTGAGATGTTCGGCACAGGAGAACCAATCCTCTCAAATCAGTGAGCATGTGCTCTACAGCCATCTTCATTGGCCTTTGTCAAGAGATTTGAAATACCTTGTTAATGTAAAGTGTGTGTATTGATTTAATGGATTTTGCCACAATACAGCATTATAATTTGAAATCATCCATCAGGAGAATGATCTAAAATATATATTTATCCACTAGAAAATAAAATATGTTGATAATCAGCTGTTTTAAGCTAGCGTTGCAATACATCATGGGTCAACCAAAATACAGCGTGTACATTAATGCGCCACTGAGGCAGATTCTGCGTTCTATTTTTGGTGAACGTGTGAATCAAGCTTGAATCACAACTAATAAGAATTAGTGCATAGTACACAATGCATAATTAACAACTGTTATAATGAAACTTTGAGATTCAAGTATTACTAAGGCCCAATCTTAGGTTAAGCAATAATGACCACTACTTTGGATTTTACAATGTTCGGTTAGAGCTCGTTTAAGTGCTCATAAAGTTAACGCGAGGTCTACCTTCTGGTTAGCATTTTAACGTCCACATTAACTTCCAGACATTACGCCATTTTGTTTTATGGCAATATTTTATTCGAGTGAAGTTACATTATTATTTTTAGAAAACTTTGGATACTTATTTAATATTTATGGATTGTCTTGCTTTTAATATTGTCCACCTGCAATTAAATATGTTTCACCAATGATCACCTACCTAATCATAGCTTTGCAGTGTTTTAATTCTAACTTTCAAGAAAGTCAACATGTACCCCTTTGGTGTACATGGTACGGCGTCAGCCTAACAATAAAATGACTCATGTTCAATCATGATCACTTCAATTTAATTTATATATTTTTTTTTAAAGAACAAATTGCTTCCAGTTTAACACTGAGATGATAGTAAAATAATTATGTTTAAATTTATTCCTTCTATTTAATATAGCTGTTTAATTTTGGATGCCAACATTTCTTTTGGGCAAATTTTTATAAAGTGATTCGTAAGTCGTCGCATGACACGGGGCAAAGGTTTTTGATTCCTGGTATTTACTTTTATTACAACTATTTTGGCTTAACCCTTAAGGCTCTTCTTTCCTATTTAAAATATGTAAATTCTTTTCAATGGTTTCACTTTGCGATTCTTGTTGTAAATAGTTATTAGTAATTGACAATAGCCGTAGACCTACCTATGTTTTTATCGTCTTGTATGTTATTATGTGTTATTATGTTTGAAGACAAGAAAAATCAAAATACTTTCTCCCATTGATAAACCAAAAACATTTACACCTTAAGAAACTATTTGGAGATTCTTTTTGTTTACTCTTCCCAATTCTGTTTTTCATTTAAAAATCTCTTCACCCACAGAGAACGTTGCGACCATCAACATCTTGGTATCTAATATGGGTACCATCAATTGTTTTAACAAAACCTGAAATATAATTCCAAGAGGTAAGGTTAGAATTTTAGGAAAACTAATCAAACCTAATTAAAATTTAACACAATATTTTACTGTATTTAGAAAATATAAATACTTTTACAAAGTATGTGCCTTTATTTACTTTCCAAAACTCATCAAACATCTAGCTTTACAATTTTCCAAATAAAACATTCTATACATCTATAAAAAAATAGTATACTTGGCACTATGTGTGATTATGATATTACAGCAATTATTACTACAGTTCCTGGCAGAATAAATACAACTTAAAAATACGTGTAATACAAAGAGAAAAGAACAACTAATTATTTATTGTATTCATTTCATAAAACATTTAAAATTAAATGCATAGTGAGTCTTTAGTTGTAATACAGAAACTCATTTAATTAAAAAGAAACTTGAAATACATTTTTCAACCTAAATAATATGATTGTAGTGTATAGTGGTATAGAGGCAAGATAGACCCAAAAAACATAAATCACATAAATTATGATTTAACTTAAACGGCTTTTTTTCAAACAGTTTAAGCATGCCTGCAAAAAGAAAATGAAAAATATATATAACTAAAAAAATGGTTAAAAAATATTTCCTTTTAAAAATAAATGTACAAGCCAAAGAAGAATACTTTAAGCAATAAATATCTAAATTAAAATTGCCTTTATTTTACAAATGTGTATGTGAAATGTATACAATACAAGGAAGATTACTTTTGTTCAACAGTTATTATTGAAATTTTCTTCTTGGAAATTAAATAATGGAATATACTATTTCTAATAAAATACTTGTTTTTATGACCAAAATAGAATGTGTTTACATAAAAGTACTATCTACTATCTAGCTATGCTAGTCTATTTTGCTTCTAAACCACTTGGGTAAAACAATAATTACAATTAAAAAACCAAACTAAGAAAACTAAAAACTAAATTACAATTACCAATATTTATTGTATATAAAGAACAAAAGTGACAGTCTTTTCTGGAAGGCTCTATAATTTTCTTACTTGAAAAGCGTAATAAATATAGATATATTAAAAAAAGGCTTTACAACTTACAATACAAGGCAACAACTGTAATAGAACACAATTACTCCTATTCAGAAAATTTCAAAACCACACATTTTCATATGAAAAGATGGCACAGTTTTTTTTTCCTGTTTAACAAACCAACTGAAATTTAAAATACAATTTTATTGCAATAGCTATTCAAATAATAATAAATGTCTGAAAAAACTATATATGGATGATTGCAAAATTTATTGTAAAAGATAAACTTTTGCGCAAGTTGAGTTGGTTCAAAAATGTCTCGTGGCAAGATTATTACAGAGTGTATGTTTGGGGTGGGTCAGACATAGTAAGGCTATAGTTCAAAACAAGTGTATCAGGTACACATACCGTTTAAATGGTTTCGGGCTCACTTCATCCAACACATCAAGAGTCACACAAAAGCGGAACCAACTTTCGAGTTTTATCTTCAGCTTGTGTGGGATCGGCATCAATGCAAAGCATTCCATGCTGGCATAGTTTTAAATTGAGAAACTAGGCTTCAGTTCAAAAGTAATATACAGTCACTAATATGGCCTTAAAATCTCTAGTAAACCAACAACAATCTAAATTACATGGGGAGCCAAATTAAGGCTCTTTTCTCAAATTAAATAATTAACAAGATAGAATTATAGAAACTAAGGCACAAGTAAAAACACTAATATAGATCTACAAACCCATATTTCCACATGGCATGGAAAAAATAAAGTTTTTGTAGGTGTGTGTTAGTGTTTTATTTACTTATATTTGGGAATTTTCCCAATTCAATGATCTTTTCAAGACATATTTGTCACTGCAATAAAATTGCAATAAATTGTCATTTTAGAGAAGTGAATAGTAACAAAGTTAATATGAATAACCAATCACATATATTTAGAGGAATGTTGACAAAATTAACATAATCTATAAGCCTGCCAAGTAATTTGTAAAGCAACAGAATCATCAGGCATCAGCCTAAGAATCATTTGATTCCAGTAAATATAGGGAGGCTAAAAATAGATGAGAGGAGCAGATATCATAAAGTGTGCAAGTGAGAGGAGAAGATGGAGGCATTTTACTAAACTGACCCAGCCATAGGTTGCAAACACTTGATGATAAAAATATTGTTACTTATAATATGAAGAAATGAAGAACACAAGTGAAATGTATGTGCATGCAGCTGTGCACCACACAATATTTGGCTAGTGAGCGATCTCTATCAGAAGAAATTAGATGTATAGCAAAACTACTTTGGGATATTGGCATTTTATTCTGAAACCCAATTTAAAAGTTCACAATCAAGCTCTAAATATAAAGTTTATTTATAAACAGTTACTTAAACAAAAAAAGTTGCTACCCCAACAATGTAATCATCGAAGTGTGGAAGTGTAATCATTTGTTAGTAATCTTAACAAAAAGGTATACAGACTGTTAGGGTAAAGCCCGGGACTCCTAATTTGGCTCGTCTGTCAATATTTCCCAGATCTAAACCTTGTTCGCTGCAGCAATGTACAAAACACTGTCGGTGAGCAAGTTTCGAACAAAAAATGACCTAAGAACTTGAGGCACTTTAAACACCTCATTAATACTAAGTTCCAAATATTTATCTTTGTTATATTAAAAGAAGGTACAGGAAAAGTGTATAGAAATATATAATCTATCATTCTTGACCATTTTCTTCCCTTGCTCCCTTTTATTTTTTGGTTTCCTCTTTTATGAAGTTGCACGTTTCAGATTCCCTCCTGATGGGTTTGATAAAATGAAACATAGTTTCAGGAAATGGGTGGTAACGATCAATTTTCTTCAAGAGGCAGCCATTACCTCTTTGTCGGATGGCATCAATGTAAAGTGTGAACCGTTCTTCTTTTCATTGTAAAATCCATTTTGTTTTCATCCCGTTTTAGAAGTTTCCAACCACCTTCTTCCAAATATAACAAAATACCTCAAAAAGTGAAAAGAGGTTTTACCTAAAGAAAGATATAATATGTTTATGTATTTCTTTAAAAAAAAACAATTCATGGCTCTTTAAATAATATGACTGTGTATCAACAAGTGGGAGCAAAAAAGTTGATAACATCACACATAAAATAGTGAAACAAGAAAGATAACTATTTTTAATAATAATAATAATGAGGAAGTACTTATCAGGTTGCATTTGAAATATCTAATTAAAAGATGAATTTAAACCTGAAATATAGCAAAAATAAATTATGTTAGTTGATGAAATGGAATAGACGAATCACTTTAGTATGTTTACTTTTATGGCAGTTTTTTTTTACAAAAGAAAATCTAAAAAGTCAAAATTGAGATATATATTTATATACACATACATATTTGACTTGTCAAATAAAAATGTATGGATAGGAGTTCAAAACTTAATTATTAACTAGAAAATGATCATCTACAAAGTTTTGTTAAAATCTTTAGAACACACAAAATATTATTGATTAACAATGTTGGTATTCTCAGCAACACTAACTTAATTTGTAATACACATGGAAATAATGCATTCAACTAATCAAAACAGTTATAAAAAATTAGATTTGTGCTTGTGATTAAATTTCAACACCTTACCTTTCAAAGAAAATATAAATGAGAGAAAACTTGAGCTATTAAATTGTCATTTTTCTGGCAATCAGATAGGAAAATCTAGCTTTAGCTGAGTAGCAGAGACTAAATAGTTAATAAATTTAATAAACAGTTATTCGGCTAATACTAATTTTTTTTGGGGTTGCAAATAAAGCATCAATATAGTTAACGTTTTCACTCCATATTTAAAACATTTAATAAACTTTAGCAAGCAACATTATGAGCACAACATTTTAGAACTCTTAAACAATTAAAGTTTCAGCAGAAAATATTGGAGAGATTGTAATAACCTTTTAAGGTAGGGAATTAGGGGAGCACCAGTAAAGACCAATGTTTTTGCATTTTTTACACCACCAACACTTTTTAGCCAAAATAAATAAAATATTGCTATAGTAGAAACATATAGTTTTATTTCTTTCATATGGTGATCTCATTGTTTATCGAATATCTGTCAAAGGTGACCTGGAATTTAATGACAACATTTTCCATTCGTTTAAAAAGTTTGTAATACAATGCTGATTCTCATGACATATTCAACAACTGTTGATATTACCGAGTGAAGAAAATTAAACTCTACATTTGTATTGAAGTAATATTTTATGTTTTTCTATAAAAACTGCAGAACCACTGGCCTTTACGTGCTTTCCCTGCATCTCCACCTTAAATATTTGTTAAACCCCTTCTTGGTTTTTATTTTCAAATTTCAATATAATACACAAATCTATCGGTGTTACAGTTGAAGAATTAGTGTTAACCATGACAGAGGAAAATTTCAATTTGAAGGATTAATTACTTTTGGTTCCCTCTGCTATGGAAACATAACAAACAGCAAGTTAAGTTCTCGGCTCAACTGAAGCCGTATTAAATCTTGCGACATAACACAATGTGACATGAGAGCAACAGTTTAGTCTTCTGTTGAGATTGTGACAGGAATTGAAGTGGTGAACGTTGGCGTCTCTAGCTCTTCATGTTTCTTCATTTTCAGGCCCTGAAATGTTGATGCAAACACAAACGTCAAAACGATGGTCCATTATTACGTGTCTTAACAAGAATATCAAATTAGTGGTATGAAAAGCTTAAAAAACCACTGACTTCATTAAAAAAAATTCTGGTTATAACAAGGTGGCTAAAAAAAACTTCTATTATAAAAATCGTTAACTTTTTTGAGTTTACCTTGGTGAATGACAATTTTTCCGCATATTACTAAAAAATACTGGCAGCTGTTCTTTTCTCCAATATTAAGAGTTTTAGGTGTTATTTGGGGTGCTGTATAATGTGGTATGACAACTTAACTCCTTTGGCAGCATGTCTGTCTACTGAGTTAAGGGTCCACGGTTCGTTTCCTGTATGGCTGAAAAATGTATAATTCGTAAAATGTGGATTTCTCATTTGACAGTGATGAATTAATGGCAGGGGTTGGGGAAAAGGTGGTGGTGGTTGGATGTTGTGTCTCATAAGAGACTCACTAAAAAATTATTGTGTGGAGTTTGTGAGACCGGATGGTGCGAAGGGGAGAGAGAGATACGTGAAATGGTGAAGTTGGGGAAGTGAATCCAAATGTGTGAGCGAAAAATGTGTAAAGAATCTGTTTTTGTACAAATGTGTCTTGCACATCTGTTAAGTCAAAGAGTGCGTCACACAAACCATATGGAGTACAAAGTCTGTTCTAGAATTAAGTTAGTGTGTCAGTCATGTGTTGATATAATCAGTTGGTTCAGATTGTGCAAATAAAATACCTCAAATAGATTAAAGAAAAAAAAAATGTAAATATAGCACAGTCTGGTTTGGTAGCTGCAAGGTCTAAAGTTTCACTCTCGCAATAAACTAGATTGCTGAAGACGAGATTAGGGTTTGAATCCTGGTCTGGTGTATTGAGAGTGGTTTTACCTAAATGGGTTTTCATTGTCCCTCCAAACAAATGTGGGTACACTCCCTATTAGATTCAACCTTTAGAATCCCTAACACCGTCACATAATTAGTACATGTGTGTTTTAACCTAAACTGGTAGGTAATAAGACGCAGTTCTAAAAACAACATAATAAACTAGATTTAGGTGAGTTTTCTTCATTGACTTGGTTACATCTTGGTATAGTGTGTTATAGACCAAGCGATTCTAACCAAGGTTGAGCGCAAATATGGTGGTTGTTGTAGAGAAGATATAACAACTGGTAGGTTAACTTAAGTAAACCTACATATACTGCAAATGGGCGGAAAATGAACTATTAAATTTTATTCTTAGATTCGTATTATTTTGGCTAGGCCTAATATTTACACAACATAACAAGTTAAACATATCTTCCCAAAAATAACCTACATACGTATGAAGAGAAAATAGGCCTAGACAATATAATATTCTATCTCTTTAATCTATGACTAAATGGTTTTTCAGGTACCTATTTAATGTCATATATTTTTAGATAGTAATTTCTGTCTATTTTAATTTACATATCCATTAAATACTAAGTTTTACATGTTTAAATCTAACATAAGGAGTCATGCTATTTTGAAATCAGCGCACAATTCTCAGCTCAATGGTTAATATCAGGCTATTTAGTTTGGTCGAGGAAAGAGTTACCAAACCTTGGTTTGGTATCGTCTCCGTCATAAATACTTGTAACCAGCCACGACACCAGGAGTGTGAAAACACTCTGGTCGTAAACATTGATACCAGTTCAATTATAAAACCACGCCTATTCTACAACCATCTCATGTTAGTAGAATTCCATATCTAGGCAATGCATTTTGTTAACACGCGAGAAACAAACACTCACGTTTGTTTGTATTTAAGTAGTAAATTATTTTTTCAAGCCAAGTATTTAAATTCTCAGACTTTCCTTATTTTTAAATTAAATTACCTGACATAAAAACTAACAAGACTTTTCTAGGTTTTCCTTACCTGTAGCTATTAGGTTTAAACAAAAATATTGACGACCTAAATTAAGGATGTGCGAGAACCACTTTTTCCATTTCGAGACAATATAGAATATGAAAAAATTTCCTTTTAAAGTACAAAAATGTAAAGTAGCCTAGGTTTAAATTATTATTATTATTAGAACTGCGGCTTACTAACCTTTCGGGTTATACCCACTTACGCTAATGTGTAATGGTAGGGTTATTGTGAGATGAGATGAAGGAGCTACAGTTTAACGTGGAATTCGAACCACGATGGAGCCTTGGCATTCCACACATTCACAAGTTGTGATTAATACAAGTCTTGTCACAGGTGAAGGAGTAGTTTGGCAATCAGTAAATCTGTATTGGGACCGAGGATTGAGCCCTGGACCCCCAGCACAGAAGTCTTAACACCTTACCCTTAGACCACCAGATCACCAACTAGATTATTATTCTTCTGCAGGAGAAGCAGGCATAAAATGGTTATACAGGTTGCTGAGAAGGCTTTGGAAGGAGAACAAGGCACAAGACTGGAAAAAAGGAGTTACAATACCTATTTTAAAGAAAAGAGACAGGAAGAGGTGTACACATTATAGTGGGATAGCGCTGATGTGCCACTCTACAAAAATATAAGAAAATACTGGAAAAGAAAATAAGAAATTAAATGGAAAGAAGGTGTAGAAGGGAACAGCACAGATTTAGGGAACAAAGCTCTACACTAGACTTGATCTTTGCCATACGACAGCCTATGGAAAGAAGGTAAGAATTTGAGATATACTTGTGTAAGGTATTTATGGATGCGTAGAATGCCGAAGTGGAAAGAGGGGTGTAATGAGAGTGAAAAACATGTCAAAGGACAACAGGAGTTGTGTTAAGACACAGAGTGAGAGGACAAAGTGGTTAAAAAAAACTATAATGAAACACCACTTCTATTTGTAATGGTAATGGAAATGAAAAAAGTGTCAGAAAAACTTGGGGAGAAAAGAACGAAAGCCATGATGTTTAATGATGACTTGATGGTATGGGAGGGAGAAAGAAGATAAAGTACAGGAACAGCCACAGGAATGGTAATGGCAAGGAAGAGAATAAGGCCTAGTAAAGCTACAAAGTTGGCTGGAGTAGAGCTGAGAAAACACAAAACGTAAAATACCTAGGAATCGTGATTGAGGCTAAAGGTGTGCATAGAGAGGATCTAATAAGAGGACAACAGTAGGGAGAGTTGTTCTATAGGTGAGAGACCTACTATGGAGAAGAGAAGCACCCTTGAAGGGTAAAAAAAAAGTGTTCAACAGGGTGGGTGTATTTTGTTATCGTTGTCAAACATGCAGCACAAACATGGAACATTAATGTAAGAGGGACTAGGAAAATTATAATTGGTGTCTAAAGCTAATTAACTAAACACAATATAATATTTTTCCTCAACATAAAACAAGAATAAAAATACCCAACCTTTGATTTTATTCCAGAAATATGTCAAATTTGATTTGAATTGAAAAAGTGCTTTACACATCCATTTTATTTAAGGGCATAATTTAAGCTTTTTTCTTCTTCTAAATATAAAATAAATAATATGTAAAGAGTTTAAATATTTTTGATATATTTCAAGACATTAGTATTTGTTAACAATGTTTCAGTTGTGTATTTTATTTAATATTTGAGCATTTTTCTATCCCATTTTGGGCATTTTACATACATTTATGACAAAATTATCAACTCTGGAAACTGAAAAGAATATATTATATATATCATGATCCTATAGTATAATGCTGGGATTAGCAACCTTTTGAGCAAGAAGATCTATTTTACCAAATACATTTTACCAAATACATTTTACCAAATACATTTTACCAAATACATTTTACTCTGGAGGCGCCCCATTTCAGCAAACATAAGCAAATGTCTGATCCCCCCCCCCTCCACCCTCTTGCTTATGTAAGATTTGTCAACTTTTAAAAATTTGTTCACAGGAATAACTATTCTTTTTTTCAAGCTATTTATAATTGCTAGTAATTATTAACATAAAGGTGTAAACTAATATTGCAAAATAACTGACAATTAACACTGGTATACAATAAATTTAAATTTATTGAACAGGTAAAATTAAAACATGTTATAACATTATACATGTTTAAAATTTTAATTCAACTTTAATTGAAGATATAAAAAAAAATTAGCAAATAAATGAATATTATATTTATAAGAAAACACCCTAAGACTTAAACTCCATTTAATCTGCTAACCAAGGTCCTTGAATCCACGTATCAACACTTTCAATTTGGAGGGTGGGGGGTTAGGTCACTCAAGCTTTGGCTTACTTCTACAGACTTCTTCGCTTCTTCCACGTTTAGCCACTCAACACCTTCATTGCTATCCAAAGTCCAACCGGCTTACTATGCACCCTCCCTCAATTTTACCTATCTTTCCCTGTCTTGCGTAAGCATTGTTCTGAACCCCCTCACCCCCTGTCAGCAAAAATAAGCAACACTCGAACCCCCCCTCCCCCTTAGGTGCTTACGTAATACTTGAACATCCACATCATGCAATCACCAAAGGTGGTAATAAATAAACAGTTAATTAGTTTCAAAATTTCAAAAATGATACCTTAGAATCGTTAAAAATGGTTTACATCTGTGGAGAATCAAACTTTCAACAGATATCGGGAGAGAATAATTCCATTTTAATAAGGTACCTACCTGATCCGGTTGTCACATGATCTATGGTGTAACTCTCGCAATAGAATAAACTGCTGAGGCTGGGGAGAGCGGGGTTCGATCCCGGTCGAGTGTAGTGAGGGTGGTTTTCCCTAAATTGTTTTTCACTCCCTCTCCTCTAAATTCAACCTTCCTCATCCCTAATACATTTGAGTAACTAGTTAGTACATAAGCGAATAACCTGAACAGAAACAATGCCAGATTAAAAAAAAATATTTATAAAAATAATTGAGTGATGATCCTACAATTTCAAGAGTAATAAAAAACATGTAATTGGCATTGAAAAATATGGGAAATCATCCCTCCAAGCCTTGTGCCTGTAAGATTTAGAATTAAATAATTACATAGAATATTTTACATGCAAAAAATGATGGAAAACTATTAAAACAATTCAAAGCTGTCAAAAATAATCCTATTTTTAATATAAATGTATATTTATTAAATCAGACATACCAACATGATTATTTAACCTAGCAGTAGCCTCCACCACTACCACCACCACCATCATTAATATTGCAACAGTGTCCAGCATATTGAGTTCACAGATATAAAAACTAGAGGTGAGTGGAAAGTGTTTTAATATGAGTCAAATGCTGTGTGCAAATATACTGATAAAAAGCTTGTGTAGGCCCCTTAAAAAGTCTTTATCTCTAGCTAATTTTCTTCCTTGGGTTTTTGAAACATTCAAATAGGTACAAATGTGAGAAATGCAGGTATTGACCAATTATTAAAAATATTGTAGTTTGTCTATTTTACGAAACTTAATGGTCGCAAGTTGTAAGATGGATTGGAGAAGTTATGAGCTTGAAAGTCCAAGCTAAATTTACATTGTCTGGTGTCACATAAATTACATAAAATATGTTAACATAATATAACTTGACTTTTTTTTTTTTAGAGTGGGGTTGAAACTACTGTTTTACAAATCCAAATCTTGGCAAAAACATGAACATAAGAGGAAATATAAACATAATAGAATAATATGAAATATAAATAGTAACTAAATATTAACATTCTTTCCTATAGTCTGTTCATTATAACATTTATACTTTCAGCTAAGTTTTAAATTACTGGTCTGGGGACTGGTTGTTAGGTTCATCCTATAATTATAATTGGTTTTGAACCACCAATGAGCAGTATTAGAGCTCTAAAACAAATTTCCCTCAGGGAAGTGATTTTTTTTAAGAATCTGAGTCTCGAATTTGAAATTTCCCCAAATCCTCAAATCTTGGAAATATCCTTAAGGATTTGAGGGGCCCATGCCTATTTAAAAAAAAAAAAGTAAACTACATAATTACACAAAAACTTGCACATAAAATGACTTGAAAAATTAATCAATCTCCAGATTCTATAGTAAACAAGATAATTATTTGTTGAATTACTGTATAACTATTTTCTTATTAACTGCCCAAATGGTCACCACAATCACAAATAAGGTTAACCAAACCAGATGCAAACAATTTTGCTTAGAAAACAAATTATTTTTATAGTATATGTCCAAGAAATAATTATAAAATTATAATATGAAAGAAAATTATCTTCAATAAACTTTTATGTGCAAAATTTATTTTACATTACAGTAACACACATTAGCCCTATGGCTTCTTTGGTGCTGACTGACAGCTCATAACTGTCAGAAGGGACGGCTTCTAAACACATGTTTTTGCAGATCATCTAGTTCGGCGTAGGGATACATAATTTGGTCTTTAACTTTTTAAAGCTGTCAGTCAGCACCAAAGGCGCTATGGGGCTACTGTACACAGGCTAATACTATTGCTACGTCACATAAAACTGGAGATGTACTAATTCATTTTGTAGTTACCAATTAGTCCAATAGATTTAAAATGCTACAAAATATTAAAAACTAGGATTCAATATAGTTTCAGATTCAAGACTCACATTCTTTAAAAAAATGTTTTTCAATTTTCCAAATTAAATTTGTTTTAGAGCTCTAATACGGCTTATTGCTGGTTCAGATCTGGTTATAGGATGAACTTCACGACCAGACCCCCAATCAGTAATTTAAAATTTCATTGCATGAATGAATGGATGAAGAAAGAAACATTTAGTTACTATTTGTATTTTATGTTAATCTATTATATTTATATTTCATCTTATAATTTTTTTTTACAAGATTTGGATTCGTAAAATAGTGGATTTGACACATCTGTACAAATAACTATTACTTACTAATTCAATGTAATTGTATATTTGTGTTCAACATTTAATTTGATAATCTTTTTCTTTTGTAAAGATAGTCCTAGGAAGGAATTGCTTAAAGATAAAGTTTTTTTTCTGCATAATTTTCAACTCCCTCTGCCCTTCACTCCTAGGGCCTAGGTGGTACCCGAGTATGAATACCTTCCAATTGGTGGTCCATCATCATCAACACTTTGACAAACACTGTTTTAGAAGGTATGCCTCCACATTACTGAGGAAAAAGGACGTGAAAACAAACCCCAATGTTCGAACCTTGACCTCCTCGTAACTGTCAATCTAGACGGTTAGTGGTGTCAGGACCACGAATGAGGGTTTTGGTTTTACTTGGCACATTTTTGAGGTATTTTGTTATATTTGTAATAATGTAAAGGAAAGGTGGATAGAAACAAACATAATATGGCTTTTACAACGGAAAGAAGAACACAGTTCACATTTTTACATGGCTGCCACTGGACAAAGCGATAGTTTCAGCTACCTCTTGAAGAACATAAATTGTTACCCCCCACTCCTCCAACTTAAAGTTTCATTCTATCGGAACAAATCGGTCTTTCCTGATGAGTTCTGATAGAATGAAACTCAAATCAGGGGAATGGATAACAACCTATTTTCTTTAGGCAGCCATTACTTCTTTGTCCAGTGGCAGCAATGTAAAGTGTGAGTTCTGTGTTATTTATTTCATTGTAGAAGACAGAACAGGAAAGATGAATAGAAACATAAAAAAGGAACAAATATAATCTTTCTCCCAAATATAATTTTTTTATATTTTATAAGGTTCTGTGAGTATGCATTTTAAACTGTGGACAGTCAACCTTACAGTTCAACCAAAAGTATCAGTCTACTCTCCTGACCTGATGAAGCTGTTTGTGACAGTGAAAGCTTGTCCTTAAAAATGTGTTTGTGTTTTTTAGTTATATATCTAAACAATTTCTACTCCAGTATCACCAAGGTAAGTGTGCTGGCTATCCCTCCTAATTTAAACCATGATTTAGCCTAGAGCTCTATACCACATAAGGATAATGAAAGGTGATCCTTGGATAAATGAATTTTTCGACTGATGTACTATTAGGATTATGATGAGAAATACCACTTATATTATTTTATGAAAACATTAAACCTGCAGTCTTGTGTGTGTGTGTGTATATACATAAAAACGGAACTACTCTATTTCTATTCCCTTGATTACACTGAAGTAGTGCAATTTGCTGGCTGTTTAAACTTCCCACCCATCTGACAGCACCTCTGAACAATTGACTTATCAAGAAACAACTCTTCATGACCCATTACAATACGGAAAAGAGGAGGGAAGAAGACAGCAAAACCTACGGATGCAGGCTACTCTACAACGGCAAATTCACCTTTGTGCATTGGATTCTTCCCACATTTTTCCTCTTTCCCTAGGTGGGCTTTCTTCATCAAATTTACTCTTAGTAGTTTATTTTTCCTTTTTCTTTAGTTTTATCAATTTCCTTTATTATAAAATTATCTAGCCATTGGGCCACCTAATTTTTAAAAATATTTTAATGTCATTAAAGTATTTGTGTTGTTTATGAAAATGTATGTAGTCTGTTTTTTTTAAAATGAAACCAAGCCAAACCAAACTAAAGAACAAATAAAGGTTTCCTAGCTAAGATAATCTACAACTAATTTGTACTTTGGAGCTTCATGAAGTTCCTTCTACATGTTTCAGTTCAATGGTCCCCATGCAAACCACTGTGAATTTGCCTTCACACATGGCTACCAAACTATTATTTTTACATGATAAAAAGTGCAAGGGGAAACGCTAAATTGCGTTGGCTCCCCCAGTCTCGTGCAAGCAGCTGTGTGATGTGCTGGACTACTGTGCGCAGTAAGGATGGACTAAGTGGCGTACTGACCCCCACCTGCTGCAGCTTGTAGTGGTTGATGATGTCCTGGTCAGCTGGGCAACTCTGGGTGAACGCGTCCAACTGGTACATATGGTACATGTAGCGCCACAGGTGCGACGCCTCCACCGGGATTTCAAAGTCCATGAAATACTTGCCTGGAACACAACGTTGTGATTTGAGTTTATAAAAAAGAGCTAGGATGTGTCATGACGTGTACGGTTTGCATTATTATTTATGTTTATTATAGTTTAACCTATAGGTAGCACACTTATTAATAAGCAACTACAGCAACTCCAAGAGATTTAAAAAAAAATCTTTTGAGACCAAACAAGTGGTCTGATGGGTTTAATTTTCAGAGGAAGCTCCTTATATGACAGATATAAAAGTTATTAGATCTTTCATGTATTCTTGTATCAAGTCGTGTACCTGTAGCCATGACTTATAATAGATAATATCAATACCTATAAAACAATAGTAGGAAAATGTTAACTTTATGGGGTAATTATATAATATATGGAAGAAGGTACAGGAAATATGGATAGAAACATATAAAAGGAAGAAACACGATATGGCTTTCACAATGAAAAGAAGAACACAGTTCACATTTTACATTGCTGCCTCTTTGAGAAAACCAATCGTTACCACCTAATACCTCAACCTAGGTTTCATTCTTCAAGAATTGATCAGGAGGTAGTGTGAAACAGTAGCAGACGAGTTTACCAAATAGCAGTTTTTTGAAAATATTTTTTTCAAAATGCAATTATTCGAAAACCAACTTTTCTACGTAGCTATTTTTCGAACTAACATATTTTGAAATCATCTTTTTCGAAATCAATAAAGTGAAAATAAATTTGTTGAAATAATTTTTTTCCGAAATAAATTTTTCAAAATGCAGTTTTTTTTTATCTGGAAATTCTTCGAACAATTTTTTTTTTTAAAAAACATCCCTTTCGAAAATGAATTTACCTCAATCTATTTTTCAAAATAAATGTTTAAAAAGCAGGTTTTCGAAAATAAATTTTTCAAACGAAAAATTTTAAGTATAATATAATTCTAACTTTATATGTAATACTTAATGATTTTAAATCATTAAAAATCATATTAATAAATAATTTACCAAGTGTTGTGCTTGATCTTAATGTAAGTTAGAGTTACTGCTCATTGAAACATTTTAATTTACTTTAAACTAACTATATTTTCCCTAGAAAATTACTGTAGGGTATTGTAGGTAATCCGCCACACGGGGGCAGGAGGGGTGAGAGTAGGGGTATGTAATTCTCGTTCCTGTAAATGTGCGGAGGGCAAGCTCAACACATTCCATTAGGCTCATTCAAGCCCCATCTTCTTCAATACAAAGTGTATTAAAATTTATTTTCAGTCTATAAGTATCAATTTTCTTAAGGAGGCAGCCAGTCTAGTCCCAGCAATGTAAAGTGTTTTTATTGTAACAGACATTGTTCCCTTTTATATGTTTTCTATTCACCTTTCCTGTACCTCCTTCCAAATATATATTACAAAATACATCTATGATATAGATAACAACAAATCCAGTGCCAGTTGTTTACCTGCCACCCTGATGTGCTGCAGCCGAGGCATGAGCTCACAGTCGAAGCAGCACATGGTGTCACCGGTGAGGAAGCGTGTCTTCTTGCGACCGAGGTGCTCATCAATTTTGCGCAGGTGGGACAAGAGGTTGTTAGTCTTAGGGTCATCCTTTTTTAACAGCATCAGCTTCAGTTTCTGGAGGTGAAAAAATATTACTTCTTTTTTTTAAAAATTTTAATCGAGAAACAATTTTCAAAGACACTTTTCATAGGACTTAAATGTACACTCCATTTAATATGTAAGGTAGCATGTGTACCTTGATGGATTGCACTATGGCCTTAGCTCGTGAGTTGCATCAAAGCGAAACTGAACCACACAAGGTAAGGTTGTTAACTTGCAGGGTAAACTAAAGGTACACGGCACAAGGAATCCAGCCAAACACTAATAGCTATATACTTTTAAAAAAAAAGTAATATATCACAAGCTAAATGAATGATATGGCAGTTTAAAATTAATATATACAAGCCCAAAACATTTTCATGTGAAAATACCCAAACAATATCAAGTATTTTTGCCTCATTAGCAGCCACATACTCTCCGTTCCCCCCCTCCCTCCAACCTTCATTTATTTGAGGTGTCTAACTCTCACTTTCTAAGCCGACTGACTAAATCAGCGCAAGAGAATTTTTATGAGAGAGAGCGAAAGGGCTTTACAATTTTCCAGGGAGAGGTATTTTCACATACCTTCCAGGGAACCTTTACATGCCACAATCGACACGGGACTGATGGTTTTACTTCTCTTCGGGAGGAAGTTCTACTAAAGATTTTTATCATTTAAGAAAAATCCACTGATCCCAGTCTCAATTTGAACCTACGAACATCGAGTCCTGAGGAAAGCACTTTACCCCAGGACCACCGAGGTCGATTANGACCACCGAGGTCGATTACAGGTTCTCTTTCTCAAAATAAGTTATATGTATGTATGTGTTTACTGAAGCCAATGGAGTATTTAATCAAGTTTAAATACTACGATACTAGTGATGTGTATGTATTATTTGTAAAATTCAAGGAGAATTTGCACTAAACTAATAACATGGGATGACATGAAATTTGGTGAGTGTTTATGAACATTATTCAAATCAAACCATAACAAGTTTGTTTGAAAGGACTCTTCATAATGTTTAAATAGTAGAAATCATGCTCAATGAAATCACTCCTTTGAGATTATGTGTGCGTGTTGGCAGATGTCCACATCTTATTACCCGTTGAGGTTGTATGCATTATGCATAAATTACACAGGTGTATTAGGGATCAGAAAGGTTGAATATAGAGCAGATGCACCCGATTTTATGTGGGGGAAAAGAAGAAGAAGAAAAACCTTAGTACACTACCAGGAGTCGAACCACGATTTCCTCAGCTAGTCTATTACCCCGGTTTTGTAAATAAATAATTTTTTATTTATACATCATCTTACTGACAAAATAGTCACTAGAATTTACACACCATCTTATGCTACCTGCAGGCGTCACTTTGATATCATCAAGACCTTTGTAAAAACATAATCTTCATCATCATCAACTGTTTCCAGCCTGTAGCCGGGTCAGTTTAGTAAAATGCCTCCATCTTCCTCTATCCTTCCACCATTCTTCCTCCTTTAATTTCTTCCATTCCTCTCCTCACACTTCAACACTTTCTGTTATTCACTCCTCCCATCTCTTTATTGGCCTCCTTTGCCTAAACCTAAAAAATTGTTATTTTCTGAAAGGCCCTTCCTATGAAAATTATGACAGTTCTTAATGTCATAAAATAATGGCAGAGTTTTAGAATTGCACAAAAATCCCGAAAACAGCTCAACTGTCGCCGGGTTTTAATAGAAGTCCTGTGATTTGATCTGAACAATCACTAGTTGATTAAAAAAACCATAGTCATTACAACTTCAATCTCTATTTAGTTGCGGCTGTAAAATAAGACAAAGTAATAAACTTCTCATTCACTAATACTAGTCCTATTCTTATAATATTTTTATGGGGGTTAATTATGTAGTCCTTGGAAGGGTTTTAAAGCCCAAAGAGATGACAACAATATAAAATATCTAGGGAATGTGCTGGAGTTTCTTCTGGGATGTGGAGCGAGGAAAATTGGTGTAAGTTTTCACATAGTTTATCTTTGAATAAAAATTATTAATATTCTAAATTCCTGATAAAGAGAAAAATTCAAGCACTTTTCTCGAAGTTCAAAATTAAAATAATAATTCCTGACTTCCCTGATGATTGCACTAATATATTTTTTCTATAAAAAATAAAGCTTACGTACCAAATTATGTGGGCACTTAGGAAAATTGTCAAATACATAATCCAAAATAACTTAAAAATATCTATGAATGTGTTTGTTTGTTAAACTTCTTTGTTTCAATCAGGACCATGATAAGATTGTCACCAACCACAGAGACCACAAAAATTTGCCCCCCTATCAACAAAGATTAAAACCTAGTGAGTAATGGCAGAGGCAGTCAGTCACCATACAGTGCTGGACGCATGACTCAGAGCTTGTGAGAAATGACAACATCTTATAATGCCAGATGGGATGGATAAATATCACATGTTCTAATGTTTAGAAATGAGAAGATCCAATGGAAATTACTATACAAAAATTAAAAGTTGTAAAAATAAGAAAGGATGAATTAATTAGAGTGAAAAGAGTGAAAAAAAAGCCCACCCAGGGAAAGAGGTATCCAAAGCACAAATGTGACAGTTTCTCCCGGATTCTACAGTAGAAAAACTCTCACCCACAATGTTTTTATATCTCGGTATAATTCCTTTATTAAATATGAGGAAAAAAAGGAAGAAAAACACTGTTGAAAGATGTTGGAGAAAGTAAAATTTATCACATCTTTATATGGAGAAATGCAACCTATCTATATGAATAAAAAATAAAATCCATTATTTTTGCACTATATGAGATTAAAAATAAATAAATAACACATGTATTTTATTTCATTGTTATTGATGAAAATTCACCTAGTGAAATATAATAGAATAAGAAATCATAACTCGATTTTCCACTGTGCAGCACTGTTTCTCAGGAGAATGTCACAATTGAATGATTGCTATTACATAGTGTGCCTTCTGAATATTTACGATTGTGTAGTATTGTAAATTTCAAGTGAGAGAGAAACAAAATCAAAATATACCCAAAAATATTTAACTTTATTAATCAATTCTAATTAAAGCATTCTATCTATTACTACCTACCTGGGCTATCTGAATATTTAAACCAATAGAGATTAGGAGGATGGAGAATATAGATGACGTGTACCCACATTTGGGTGGTGAAAACATTTATGAAAAACCAGCTCGCTATACCCAGCTGGGATGCCTTCCAGCCACCATCAAGCCAGACAAGAACCTAAGGCCTTCGTCCCCATGCCGACTTATGAAGTGGGATTATATTTATTGGAAGTGTGTATTAATCCATTGCTATAAATTTTGGATATAAAATACAAGAGCACTCACTAGATCTTGAAAGATATCCAGTGAAATAAATTATATAATTGTCAAGATAAAAGATAGGATAAAGATGTGTGGGGGGAGGAGGGCAGAGATATATAGATGCTGATAAGAAACATGTTGAAATACATATAAGTGATAGACACTTTTAAAATTGTGTATAAAAACTATCCAGACAACTTTTCTATTGGTGAAGCCAGGTTGTATGTGATGCATGCTAATCTTCACTTGCAACCATTACCATCACATTAATGTCAGGGTCATATTGTTTTTTTATCATCACGGTGGAGACTTCTGATAAAGATGCTAGTGAAATAAAAGATAAATGTAAGATACTTTCGACCAAAACACCAACACTCAAAGCTTTGAAATTATGAGTAATGTTTTTTTTTACATCCATTACTGTTTGTAGCCTGGGTCAGTTTTTTATAAAGCCATATATTTTCCAACAGCAGCTGCCAGGCCTGTTGTAGCCACCTTATAATCTAACCTAGGACTAAGACAGGCACAACATCCAGTCCTCGGCCGCTAATTCCTTGCTGTCAAAGGGTAAGCCCATATTTCACCAGTGATACATTTTTTGCCCATGTTGGGAATTGAACTTGGGACCATAGCTCAGTAGACAAACACACTACCGACTGAGCTAAGGTGTTGGATTGATTTTATAAATAAAGTGGTCGAACTAAAAGAATAAAACTTAATGACAGCAAACTGGTTAAAAAACTGAGAAAATTTAGGACAACCATATAAATAAAATGGCCTCCTATTATGGCGTCCAAGTCACGGGTATACCATGAAAACTTTTATAGTTAAAATTATTAGTGATACATGGGTGAATGTGTTCAATATTAATATGTTTTGTGTACAGTTCATAAAGTATAAAATAGCAATGATTTGAGTTTTGTTGAAGCTAATTTAACAAAACTACAAACTAAAATATTTTGGTTGATTTGGTATGTGAATATCCGAGCAAATGGTTTCATATACTTTGATAAAACCATTTACAAACGCCAACAGGAGAGCTGCCCTAGTTACGACTAAAGTAGCTGTCTATTTGTAAATATAATAATAAATTCCATCACTGTGGAACATTTCACCTTGTAGGAAACAAATTATAACTAAGTTAATTTGGTAGAATCAGCAGGGTTGTATTGGTTTACACTCATACGACTAAATGGGAGGTTTAATCCCCAGTGACCCACTTTGTTGACGGAATGATCTAGGGTGTTACTCTAGCAATAGAATGGAGTGCCGCTATGAGAGGGTGATTGGCGTTTAAATCCTGGTTGAGTGTATTTAACTAAATGGTTTCCCATGATACCTTCACACAAATGTGGGTAAAGTTCTTATAAATTCAATCTTCCTCATCTCCAACATATTAGCGTAATTAGTACAAAGCCTATTAACAAATGGGTGGTAAGATGCAGCACTGAGCTCAACCCTAACTGAGTACATTGGTAAACCAATGGATTGTTTTTCTTCACATTGATGAGATATTATTAGGGCATTGATCAGAGACATCGTTTGTGTGTGAACACTTAATAAAAATTATAATAACTTTGATGGTGGGAACTAAAAATGCCATTTAAAAATGTGTGTGTTCAAAATACATTTAAAAGTAGAATAAAATTATGTGCCGATTTATTTAAAACAATATTAAAACTAAAAAACCGGTTTTCATTAGCAAGTGAAACATAATTTTAATGGATTCCTAACCACCAAACAGAGCTAGTACCATTTGTAAACTTTGATATTCCCCAATTTTGGCAGGTTTAACAAACCCAAAGAAGGCCCCCCCTCCCCCATTTGCAAAGCTAAAAATATAAAATATTGTATTATTTTCCATGTTTTCAATTTAATACTCGAAACAATAATCTTTTAAAGAATTAGGTTTATAAAAATTGGTATTTCATTGTGATCTAGTATTATCGGAATACATTTTTTTCAACAATCTTGCTTTACATCATAATTAAAATAGGTGTCTTGCAGATAATAAGGTGGAGTCCTATTTGTACAAACCTAAAATGTAGAGAGACAAGCTATGCATTTATATTTTAAAAATCATCACAAAAATATCTAAACATTTTATGGACTGTTTGTTTTAAATGACCTTTCCTCACACACAATTGAGGAGTTTTGGGTAAAAACATGAGGGGCATTTATTTATATGTTATATTTTCACCATTTAAACTTCTATGAGATAAAAGCTATCCTCAAGATTCTGCCTGGTTATAAAACAATTTGTAGTTGAATATGTAAGCTACCAGAAATCACTGATAACACATTTTTTCATCAAATGAGGGTTATCATGTTTTTACTCCGACCCCCCTCAATTACCACAGATTTCAATATCAAACAGGCTTACTTTATCAAACAGGATGGCCACTCAAACTTTAGAATAAGATTCCAACACAATTCCCCGATTCCTAATTTTACTGCCAAGAAAAAATAATTCTCCCAATTTTTTAAAAGGGATTTTCCTAAATTTGTGAGACTTGGATCAAATTGTTCTGAATGATTTTTTTTATAGAAAAAGATGTGTTGAGCACACCACTAAATTTTAGTACTGGAGCAAGTATTGTTATAAGAACCCCTCCAAAATGTTTAGAGTGGTCCATCTTCAGCAAATTTGTGAAATTTTTATGCTGCTATATGCTATTTATAGGTGTCTTCTTTAAATTTCTGACAGCCGGCAACGTCCGAACACTTTTCCAGGGATTTTTCAAGATTTATAAAATCCGAGCATAATTTCCCGTTTTCCCGACTAGCCACCGTGTCAAAGTTCCCAGGCCTATATTTAAACACAAATAGACCGGAGACCTTAAGAAAGGACAGGCTCTCCTCAGCAAGTTATAAAGTAACAATATTATTATGTTAATGAAATACATACACTGTATAGATTTTCTATAAGTGTGGCGACCTCCTTGTCTTGAACAAAGAGATTGTGGCCGCCAGGAACATTCTTCATGATGTGTCGCTCAATCTTCTCGTTCTCTAATACTGCCATGCCATTGTCGATAAGGATTGGTGGCGGAGTCGCCTCGAAATTAGTCCTGGAATAACAGGTAGACATCAAGTGGGGTAAAAAGGGGAGTACAACTCCCCTCTAGTTATAAAAATGTATTAAAATTTTTTTGATGAAATCTTTACTAGCAAAAGTGTCCCAGTGTAAAGACTATTAACAGCATCAAAATTAACTCCTAGACACAGCACCTACTCCCTTGAGTATTGACTCGTTAATATGTGAAGGGGGGCATTTATATAAGCCGATAACTATGATAGATCAGATGAAGATCGAGTTCAAAGACAAGCCTACTAACACAGAGCTAGTCCTGTCATTTTTAGACACACCCATGGGTCCAGTGATTCTCAAAATATGATCCTCGGACCACTGGTAGTCTGTGGTGGTCTATCAAGTGGAAGTTTGCTAATAAAAAATAATAAAAGATTGTTGATCACACAATAACCAACAAATTTAAAATGCAAAAGATTAAACATGAAATATCCATACTATGCTTTATTAATTAATTCTCAGTAGAAACCAGTCATAGGTATATAAAAGGAAATCTGTATCAATCTTAAGTCAACAAAACCAAACAATTATTTACAAAAAAATTTTTTTTAGAGAGTCCTAAAAATAAAAATAAACTATTAATTACTAATTCAATATAACTATATAATTCCCCCCCCCCACCCTCCCCCAACATTTCATTTAATAAATAAGTTTTTGCCTTTTATTTATAGTCGCAAAATTGGTTTGCCTAAAAAAATGTTTTTCCTGCATAACTTTCAAACAACACAACCAAGGATGTAGAAAGCTGATTTTTATAGGGGAAGTACGCTAGAAAATATTACTATATCCAATAAAAGTTTGTACACATATATGATATATTGAACCCCCTAGGAGGAGCCGATCAAGTTCCAGGGGGGCCCAGAACACCACTGAACCCAGACTTTCTATGCCCTTGAACACTCCCCCCCCTTTATCCCAGGGACCCCCGTTGGTCCCCCAGTGCACATATCTTCATCACCAAAACTATGAGAAACATAACCATGTACAAAAGAAAAATATTTCATTTATAATATCTTATTAAAAGTACAAATAAAATGACTTAGTTGATTATAAAATATTAATCACATAGTTTTGTACTATGTTTAAAAAAATATGTTGCCAAGTAGAATAGTAGTTAGCAAACAGATTTAGCTATAACATTAGTCGATTTAATTTGTAAGCGAAAATAACCGATGGGGGATAGAATCAACAAGAAAGCATTGTTTTTTTAGGTTCAACAGATACATTCTCATTTAGTGCCGTTCACTATTACACCACTTAGATTAAGCCATTTATAGCAGCATACTGGAACACCTGAGAAAAGCATAGCCCGAAACCTGTCCAAATTTAATGAACTGACCTAAAGTCTGGAGGTGGTTTCTGCATGTCGACTGTGGTGACCTTGAGACTGATGGTCTTCAACTCTGCCAAAAGATACAAGTCCATGAAGTACTCCTGGCAGAAAAGGCATGCCCCTTTACGCCTACCATCGATTGTCGATGCCTGCAACACACAAGGAAACACCATTTTTTAGACTTAAAATAAGTTGCAAGAAAATCTTCAGATTACCACAATACATTTAATAATTTGAGCTTCTATAAAGTTTGATGTTGGGATGCACTGGTGAACGTCTTTTTTACATATGATGAACGATTAGGGGTTGTGTGGTGAAACAACAATCATAAGTAAAAACAAAACAAAAGAAAACATTTGATTTTTTTCTTCAAATTCTAATAATTAATAATAAAATTATTTTAGTATATGTACAGTTAACTCTCGATTTTACGACCCCGGGAATAGCGTCCCTCTCGAAGTAACAACCCTTTTTTGAGGAACCGTGAAAAATGTGGGAAAAAAGGTTGAAAAGTTTAAGGAAATTGGCTGTAAAATGTGTTTGTTGCATTTATTTAGGTCGCTGAGTTGCAATTATCTTTGTGAACGCTGTATTACTAGTAACTGGGGTGGGTCAGATATAAAAAAAAGACACCACCTCATCAATGCCAGCCAATATCACTTGACTCTGTCCACCCCCTCCCACAAGCAAGACAATGTTTCCCCGCGCGCGACTGCCGCTACATCACGCGCCAGGCTTGCTTTTGCCATTGTTATTTCGATTCTCGATTTGGTTACTATTTTGGTTTGATTTTGTGAACAATTTTTGACGACCCATGCTATTGTTTAACATTGTTATTTTGATTTGGTTACGTTTTTGGTTGGATTTTGTGAACGATTTTTGATGACCCACGCTATTTTTTTTTTTTTTGATACGAACTTATAATTTTGACGAAATGAGTGAAAGGAGTACCTTCTTCAAGAAATAGGTAGGTTTTATTTTATTTACTTTTTCACGTATTGTCTAAAAAAAGCAATTTTTTCGTATGAAGGTCAGGGATGGAACAAAATCTGTTAAAATTCCAACAACGACCCCTTCGAAATAATGACCCTTTTCCAGGGAACCGTGAAAGGTCGTAGAATCGAGAGTTGACTGTATTTTGAAAATAAATTTTAAGTATGCACCTTAAATGTGTAGGAATGTTTTACGGTTGATAATAAATTTTGTTCAAATCCACTATTTTACGACTTTAAACTTCGAATTACCTTCAAATCCATAATCTAGAATTCAAATTTTGGATAAAATTATACTCTAAAAACAATTTCATTTTAAAAATAGAAAAAAATATTTTTTTAAGGATTTGTGTTTTGAACCTAAAATTTTCTCAAATCTCTTATATCCTTAAGGGTTAGAGGGATTCAAAGGATTTAAGGGCCCATCCATAGTTATCACATTTAATTTGAGATAGATTTAGTCCAGTTTGATTTTAACAGCCGAGACTCAACTGTACAGTTTATTTTCAAAAAATAAAGCAATCTATTGCATAGTAATAGAAATGAGCCCCTACACATGTGTTAATAATTCTTTATAATATATATTTAGCAGAGTGTCTTACTACCCATTCAGGTTATAAGTTTATATACTAATTACACTTGGTTTTAGGGATTAGGAGGGTTTAATTTAGAGTAAGCGCACCCGCATTTATGTGGAAGGAGTGGACAAACATTTAGGAAAAACCACTCTCAGTGCATCTGACTGGAATCGAATCTCGATTACTTCATCAGTAGTATAGTTTAAGCATTATATCCATTCTAAAATTTAGTAAAGCATTTAAATACAAACAAAAATCAAATGTGTTTAGAAAAAAGACTCTTTAAGAAACAACAATTTTTATCTCGATGACAAATTTCAAGGACAGATGTATAAATAGACAAAACTAATTTTGTAGTAATGTAGGGCCTAATATAGATTTCCAATCAATAAGTGTAAAATGTTAAAAATCATTACGTCATGTAGGCCCCAAACCAGTACCATGACATTTTAACATGTTTTATTTTTAAAATGAGCACAATAATAAGCCAATTACATAAAACATCAATAATTGTTAATATAAAGTATACTATGGTTTATTAAAATTTAGTACAGAGGGTATTTGTATTTTACTTTATTTAGTTTGTAAAGTTTGTTTTTGGATAAGAATATGTCATTCGGTAATCGCACAAATAGATGATCTAAACCCTACCTGGTCTTAATTAGTGACAATTTGATATATATATATATATATA
>CABEEJ010002909.1:76955-90038 GCA_901482245.1 Timema douglasi
ATATATATATATATATTTTAATACATCCTAAGAGCCTCAGGATGTTAAGTCTGTTCAGTGTAGGAATTGTTTTCTGAAAAGCCTTTTCCCCTACCAGAAATATATTATATAGTAGGATATTGGTAGAAAAAAAGACCTTTGGAGAGTAATTCCTACCGTGAATGAAGTATACTAGTTTAGTCTAGTCTAAATACGTTAATCCTGAAATTTTGGCTTAGCTCATAGGATGAATTAGTATAGTCCACAATTTGATTAGGCCAAACCTTTTAGAGCATTTGAGTGCAAACTGTGAATGATGATACCTGTCCAAGGTCAATCCATCATATGGATTAAGAAGAGTGAAAACTAATACTACCTAAAAACCTCAAGGGGGTGCATGCACGCACACATACACACACCCCACTTAACATTGTAGTGAATTATGTTAATAAGAGGGAGAACTAGGATATCAGGTTGGCAAACATAAATTGGTGATTTATATTAATAATAGAGAAAACTAGTATATCAGGTTGGTGAACAGAAATTAGTATTCAAGAAAGGACCGTATTATGTTGTTTTTCTTCATCTTCACACCTCTTACAAGATGATTATGGTTTTGTTGTTCTTTTTGTTTACAGTCCTGCAGTTATGTGCAACAAGCATTACACAGGTGATGCAAAACATTTATGAGTAGTTGTGAAAGCAAACGAGGAATAAAAGAAATAACAATAAAAAGAAGGCAGAGTGAGAAAATGAGAGTTTCCAGGAAGTAAAGGCTTTCCGTGTGAGAATTCCAATCTGGTTAATTCACACATTAAGATACATTAACATTTCAACACCAAGATAATTGGAGACGGAGTCATGGTGAAAGGGATTATTCAAATCATTGGGAGTGTACACTATTTCTGGTTTGATTGAAGCATTTATTTTACCAGACCATAGACTAATTTGAGTAGAACAAAATATAAATGTAATAACATACATTTAGGAAAGTTCTTAAAAAACAAATTTAAAAAATCCCTAACCGAGACAAGACAGTACAATTTCCTGGGATGTTTTAACACACCAATCTAACAGGAAGTAATGTAATATTTATTGAGTGTTTTTTAATAACTCTTTTCATATCACAAATCACAAATAAGTGTTTCAAAGGAGACCATGTATTGGAACATTTTTATATTTAAATATAGCTAGGACTCAATACTCTTTATATTAGTTTATGATAATATTATTAATTTCATTGGTTATATTAGACAGAAAAAGAACATAGAATTTATTTGAACTCGTTGGAATATAATAATATGGGTTAACTTTGCTGAACAAACATGGTCAAAATATTACTGGATTTTTTAAAAATGAAGTATTGTGCTACATTTAATGTATGGTAATAATTTCAATAATATACATATTTTTTTAGTAAAATAGTTCCATCGGCACCAACAGCACTACTCGGTTCGGTGGCCATATTGTCTAAGGCGTCACTCTCGTGTTAGACTAGTCTGCCAATGACAAGGATACCAGGGTTTAAATCCTGGTCTGGAGTGGTTTTTCAAAAATGACTTTCCATTCTTTCTCTCTTCACGCAAATGCGGATCCACCTCCTCTAAAATCAACCTTCCCCATCCTTAACTCACTAGCGTAATTAGTAAATATGCATAGAACCACTACAGGTAGTAGGAAGTGATTAAAAAACATAATATAAAACAAGCACCTTTATGAAAGGACTCTACATATACATAATTATGTCTGCTTTCTTGAAATCAATTAAAAGCAAACCCGCCTCGGTGGCGTAGTTGACTAACGCGCTAGTCGTGTTGAGCTCGATTGCTGAGGTCGGGGAGATCGAGGTTCGAATCTCGGTCGGGTGAACTGAGGTTTTTCCTAAATGGTTTTCCACTCTCCCTCCACGCAAATGCGGGTTCACTTCCTCTAATTCACCCTTCCCAATTCCTATTCCATTAGCGTAATTAGTACTTAAAGCATATAAACCGAACGGGTAGTAAGACGCGGTACTAAATATTATTATTATTATTATTATTAATTAAAAGCAAAGGTTTGGGTTGGGCTACCCCTATTGGAAGAGAAGAATAGATTTATTCTAAGTAAATAAAAACTAATTTCATATCAAAAGTACCTGATGCGAATTTAATTAATCGTTTTAGTTACTATTGCAATGGTTTTAAAATTAATTTCTTTGGTCCTAATAAAGCTGTACTTTGTATTGAGTAATTTCCCCCTAAAATATATAAATGTCAGTTAAATAGTGATAACAAAACAATTAAAATGTATAGTTTCACATTGTCAAAGAATGGTGCACACAAGCTTGAAATGAAACGGGTGCTATCGGCACTGGCCTCAGAAAAACAACAAACTGCCGGTCATGTGACCATTAAAAATGCTCTAACACTTGTATAGAACATTAACTCATGAATATAACATGCACATTACTCAACTACTGGTTTCGCAATGACATTGAAGGGCGATAAAAAAAGTTTCCACAACCTTCACAACACAACCAGTTAGACATCTAACAAATATGTAAAAATATTAATGATAATTCGGTGCATTGAGCTTGAAATTAACAGCTTCTGTGGTCAATTGGTCTAAGGTGTCACTCTCGCAGTAGACTAGACTGCCGATAACTGGAAAATCGTGGTTCAATCCCGGTCTAATGTACTCGGAATGGTTTCGCCACTCTCTCCACGCAAATGCGGGTACATTTCCTCTGATTTTAAACGTCCTCATCTCTAACCCATCAGCGTAATTAGTACATGTGTATAACCCAAATGGGTAGTAATACGCTGTGATAAAAAGTAAATAAAAAAAGCTTGACATTCAATTTTAAATGTTTTGATAATGTGAAATTCAAAAGGCAACATATGAAATTGCTAAGAGATTACACGTTATCTTTAAAGTAGATTCGCAAATTTAAAAACAAACGATTTTTTTTATTTAGAATAGGCTTCCTACCAAAGCGCTGAGAAGCATTGCAGGCAGGGCCCAAGTTTTGTGCTCGTTTCATACACGGCAAAGCGTGTCCTCAGGTTGATGGGTTGAGAGGATAGGGAGTGGGGGTGGGGGGGATCCTCCAGCTTAGGGGTTGGGCGTGCGATTGAGCTTTCACAGTAAAAAAATATAATCCCATCAAGAAAATTCCAAAAGAATTAGGAACAAAGGTGCTTAGAAAGATATTTGGTCTAAAAAAAAATTAGACAATTGGGGAGTGAACGAGGATACATAATGATGAGTTATGTACCCTGTACTCATCACAGGACATTGTTAGGATAATAAAGTCCCGCAGATTATGGTGAAGGACATGCAGTGAGAATGGAAGATTATATAACAGTGTTCAGGCTATTGACTGGCACACCCAATAGGAAGATACCACCGGGAAGACCTAGCTAGATGCGGTAGAACGGATAGAACTAGTTCAAGATAGGGATAGGGTGTAATTAAGTGGACTGGATAAAACTAGCTCAAGATAGGGACAGGCGACAAAATATTTTAAGTGCGGCAATGAACTTTCTAGCTCCTAGTGTCACAGGCTAATAATAATAAGGCCCTTGGAACTTTTTTTTTTATACAAAAATTGCCCTAAGGGGGGTTAACTCTTTTATTAAGAATCATGTCAATTAAAATGACTAGTTTTAACTATTATAAATTATTAACCTATCAAATTACGGAATGATTATTACGTTGGTACTTTTACTTTCTAGAATAGCCTCTTATATTGCGTATGCACATTTAATTGAAGCTCCGAGAAACGATCATGCGAATTTTATTTTTTTGTTAATCATTAAATAATGAAGAGAGTGAAGTGTGTGTACTTCTTAGTTAAAAACTGTTATATATGTTTGTAAGTCCCAAAGCGATAGTAAAAAAAAAAAATTAGTGTCACATTAAAAAATACCCAGTATTCCTTTTAAATAAAGATCGAGCCCGTTTCCTGGATTGATTCTATCTCCAATTATATAAGGACCGGTCTTATGACTACAGGATAAATATTGCTATGGGGAGGTTCAAAATTAGCTACCAAATAAAAGTTATCAGCCACTTTAATGTTTTACGCGTATTATGAAATGAATTTATCTGCCGGATAGCTATATGTAGGGTAAATACATTTTTATGCGAAAACGCAGGGTTGGTACTGTTTTTACTGGTGCGCGCATGCGTCATAAGCCCTGCTGATACCGCTACAAGCGCTAGCGAGTGGTGACAACGCTCAACATTATTATACGCGAACCAAGATTTTAACCTAAAAACAGATTATGATTGGCGAAACCTCATGAAAAACAACGCGTCACGATGGCAACGCCAATTTTAACTTTCAGATAAACGTTATCAGGTACTTATACCCCTGGATAAATGCATTTTATCTGGCAGATAAATGCTAAATGGCGGTCATAAGAAGTACTTTTAACTTAAACCAGATATAAATATTTAACGGCTAGATTAATACCAATCCAGAAGTCATAGGACCCGCTCTAAATAAATTAATTCAATTACAAATATGCAGGATAACCTTGTTTTAATAACATTTTACTATATTATAAATGTTATTTTATAGGTATTGATAATATCTATCAAAAGTGACAGCTGCAAATAACATGACTTGACATAAGAATATGTGAAAGTAGAACTATTAACGTTTGCTAGCCACCAGATAAACACCCATTTGTAAGCAAATTGGTGTATATCTTCGCCGTCTATCACTGGTGATTTTAGAATGGGTCCACCAAGGAAAAAAAAAGAGTCACTTCATCATGTCGGAACTTTCTCCCAGCAGTGGACGGAATATTTCCAGAGACCAGCTGGTAGCAAGCCAGTGCAGGCGCAAATGGACACACAGCCCACAGATCCAAGAGGAAAAAACACTAGTCCAATACACACACTAGCCCCGCGGTTTCCAGCCTGGGGGTCGCGGAGTGTTTTGGGTGGGGTCGCAATGCTTAGTAACTCAATAATAAGGTTTTGGATTTATATTTAGATTACTCTTTCAAGTGATTTTTAATAATTATAGGACGGTGAGAAATTAAAATAAATATGTTTTTTTATTTTCTCAAGCACCGCGTCTTACTACCCGTTTGGTTTATACGCTTATGGTTTTCGAGATTTAGAGAGTTTATATACGAGTATATAGGAAGTCTACCCGCATGTGTGTGGAGGGAGAGTGGGAAATAATTTTGGAAAAAAAAAACCCATCCTCAATACACTCGACCGAGATTTGAACCTCGTCTGCCCGTCATCGGCAGTCTAGTCTACTGAGAGAGTAGCGCGTTAGACCATGCGGCCACCGAAGCAGGTAAGTGGTTAAAACTGCCAAGTTACTGCTTAGGTTGCTTTTGGCTGTTCCCCTCTGACGGTATCATGCTGAATTAATTTACTGCGGCAGCCATGTAACACACAAAAATACCCCTCCCCCCCTTTCACCTTGTTCATTCTCCTTTGCGATATCTTGTTGTTATATTATATAAACTTATCATTAACACAAGCATCGGTGGGCACGCAGGCTTAACGTCAAGCTCTTTTGGTTTTGGTTTATCGCTGACGAGTAAGTCAGGATTTGAATTACGGCCAGACAAACCGGGGGTAATCTTTCCTAAACGGTTTCCCCCTCTCCCTCTATGCGAATAAGGGTACAATTCTAGATACCCAACTTGAGTAATTAAACGTGGAGATCATGGACGAGTAAAAAAAATAATAATAATTGGAAACTAAGATCTGAACGCTTGTAAATGATCAAGGGGTCGCGATGGTCTCTCGAGGGAAAGGTTGGAAACCCCTGCCCTCGTCTGAGAGGGAGTGGAGAATAATTATTATTATTAGCACCGCGTCTTACTACCCGTTCGGGTTATACGCACTTACGCTAATGTGTAATGGTAGGGTGATTGTGAAGATGAAATGGAGGACCTACAGTTTAACGTGGAATCCGAACCACTGTAGAGGCCTGGCATTCCCAGGGAGCGGAGAAGACCGGACAGCCGCATACACTTTCATTCGAGAAAAGATTAAATATGTCTATCAAATCTTTTATGTATTGACTTGGATTTTTTAGTGGGTTAAAACCCAGTCGCGGTCAATGGATTTTACTTGAGCAATACAAATCCGTAGCACAACTTCCTTTGAAGGGAAAGAAAATCCGTCGGTCCCATGTCGATTGTGGAAACGAAACCTATAAGGTATGTGAAAATACCTTTCCCAGCATAATTGGTAGGTCCAGAAAGGGCACAATAAATACATCTAATAATAATAATTATTATTATTAGCACCGCGTCTTACTACCCGTTCGGGTTATACGCTTTAAGTACTAACTACTCTAATGGATTAGGAATTGGGAAGGTTTAATTAGAGGAAGTGAACCCGCATTTGCGTGGAGGGAGAGTGGAAAACCATTTAGGAACACCCCCCCCCCAGTTCACCCGACCGAGATTCGAACCTCGATCTCCCCGTCCTCAGCAGTCGAGCTCAACACGACTAGCGCGTTAGCCAACTACGCCACAGAGGCGGGTGATTTAGTGTTCATATTTAATATTTCATTTATTTAACACCACGTCTTACTACCTGTTCGGGCTATAGCTTAAGTACTAATCACGATAATGGGTTAGGATTTGGTAAGGTTAAAATTAGAGGAAGTGAACTCGCATTTACGTGATGGGAGAGTGGAAAACCATTTAGGAAAAAACCACGCCTAGTTCACCCGACCAAGATTCGAACCTCAAATCTTTCTGTCCTCGGCAGACTAGTTCAACACGAAACTAGCATGTTAGCTAACTACGCCAGCGAGGCAGGGTATTTAATAGTGTTCCTACACTTTCTTACAGAGTTGCAAACATAGTTTTGTTGATTTCTGGAAATTCAATGTTTAAATCAAATTTAGAGCACATGATAATAATAATTGTTTAAGCTCCTGATATCTTGATTTCGTGGTAGGGCACATTAACTAACCCAATCCCTTTTTATACCAAGTAGTTAACTCCAGAAACATCATCAAATGAGTTACAATAAAGCCATAACAGCAAATTCCAGATCTGTTCTTACATTCGCGTATAGATTACAGCGCTTGGTGGTCGAATGCGTTACCAAAGTCTGCTGTGCATCAGATATGTTAATATTTCACTATCATAAGCAAATCCTTTACAAATACATCCCCTTCCGATTAAATGATTGAAATATTTAGAAAACAAGAGTTTCATTTCGGTTTGTAGGCCGTATCGGTGGTCATGCGAACTAGATGCCTGGTTCATCTAGTCTGATATGCCGATGACGGTGAGGTCCGAGGCTCGAATCCCAACCAGGCACACAAGAGTTTTTTTCCCGAGGGTTTCCCACTTCCTCTTCGCGCAAATGCGGGTATACTTCCTACAAAACTCAACTTTTCTCATTCCTAACGCACTAGTGTAGTTAAACGCGTATATCCCGAACGTAAGAAGCGGTGTTCTCAGTTTTAGCCGGACAAGGATCGCTACAGGTGGTTATGTAGCCGGGACAACATATCATTACCGATTACTCTCGGTGGAAAACTTGTAGAACCAAATTAACGGCGAAGCTATATTTATAAACTATTAGAGGAACCATTTATGGCCCTTTGAAAGTTCCGTTAATCAAGGAGCCGGAGAACAGTACAGATCTGTTTGGTTTCAATTATTTGAGGTATTTAACGCGCATTTTCTGAACTGACCGATTATATCAGGACACGGTAATTTCTAAGAGCGAGAGCGATATAATCTACTAATTTTGTCGGAAAAATATTTTTACACACTCTTACAGGGTTCCTATACATGCCACAATCGACATAGGACAGACGGCTTTTCTCCGAAGAAAGTTGTGCGAGAGATTTGTATAGCTTAAAAAAAATCCGTCGACCCCGGTTGGGTTTGAACCCACGAACATCGGGTCCTGCAGCGAGCAATTTACCCCAAGACACCGACATCGGCGTTTGGTTATATTAGTGTATGTTAAATATACCGAGGAAAAATATGCCTCAGTAGACTCGACCGGGATTCGAAGCCCGATTTCCCCGTCATCAGCTGACAATTTAACACGAGTGTGACGCCTTAGACCATTCAGCCACTAAAGCAATTCTCAATCAACTTACAATACCTTGCGTTTACCCTGTTTAAGATTGAGTACGTGTTTGAGTAAAACTACAGTAGCCCCATGGCTTCTTTGGTGCTGAGTGACAGCTTTGAAAAGTTTCCAGACCCAATTATGTACCCCTACGCCAAACCATATGATCTGCAAAAACATGTGTTTAGCAGCTGTCACTTCTGATGGTCAAAATTTAGGTATATACCTAAATGTTGATTGTCAGAAGTCAGCTGTGAGCTGTCAGTCAGCACCAAAGAAGCCATGGGGCTACTATAGATCAAAGTTTCTTATTAGTTACTTTGAACGATCGTTGAGGAAATTAATTTATTTCATCTTTTCCTGTAATGTCGATAACCTCCACATCTATTCTGGTGCAAACCAAGTTTGGAAATAAATATTTTTAATTAAAGCGGGATTTCTAGGAGTCTCGGGGAATCTGGTAGGCAGTCCCCCTTATTATGTCGGTGCTTGCAGTCATCGGATTAACCTAGCTTACCCAAATTAACATAACTAGGGATATTCATTAAAAGGGACTGCACCTTTAGACACGTGCAGAGAGAATGCAAAACTGCACAAGGGAAAATAAACATCCTTTCGGCGTCGAACCACCATCAATAAAAGTTAAATGCTCACTTTTATTATAGAATATCAACATGAGGCTGAAAAATTAACTACAGTTATTTGTGCACCAAATATAAAATATCACAAAAGTATGAACATAATAAAAGTAATTTTAGTTTTCTTACTATAATGAAACCTTTTCTTAATCATTTATATGTTCGTACAGCGCTTTAACACCCATCCGAGCTATGCCCCCCCTCACCCTCGCACTAATACGGCAGAGACAACGATGATTTTATTGATATGAAATGTACTAAAACCACTCTATTGAGTGTGACGCCTTATAACATGAAACCATCAATGTGGTATCTCAATATTTTAAAGAATTATTAAGAAGTTAATTAAAGGGTTGGATCATCCACCTTCAACTACCCTTCCAGCTGGCGCAAGTTAAGGTTTGCAATATTTTTGCAGTTTTTATAGCATCATATTTTTTTGGCCAAATAAATAAAATATTGCTTCAGTACAAACAAAGAATTTAATCTTCTTCACATGGTGATATCAACAATAGTTGAATATTTGTCAGGGGTGTCCTTGGAATTTAATGACAAACTTTTTGTCTACATTTAAAAAGTTGATCGTCTAATACAGCTTTGCTCGACAGATATTCAAGAATCGTTGCTGTCACCATGTGAAGAAAATCAAACACTGTTTCTACTGGAGAATTATTTGATTTATTTTGAAAAAATAATAATAATAATAATAAAAAAATATATATATATAAAAAAAATATATATATATATATATAAAAAAAAATTGACATAAAAACGGATTTTTTTATTATTATTATCATCATCACCACGTCTTACTACCCGTGCGGGTTATACGCACTTACGCTAATGTGTAATGTTAGGGTGATTGTGAGATGAAATGAAGGACCTACAGTTTAACGTGGAATCCGAACCACGGTGGAGGCCTGGCATTCTCCACATTCACAAGATGTCTTGTCAGAGGTGAAGGAAGGGTTTGGTAATCAGCTAAATCTGTGCCAGGACCGAGGATTGAACCCCGGCCACCAGCACAGAAGTCTGACACCTTACCCCTATAACACCAGTTCACCGATTAAGTTATAACAACAAATTCTACCCCTTTACGTTAGTGACGATACTTGTGTGGTAAGAGCAGGTTAACATTTTGCAGTTATTAAGTCGTTATATACCCGGCTTGGTGGCGTAGTTAGCTAACGCGGTAGTTTAGTGTTGAGCTAGACTGCCGAGGACGGGGCGATCGAGGTTCGAATCTCGCCCGGGAGAACTGGGGTGGTTTTTCCTAAATGGTTATCAACTCTCCCTCCACTCAAATGCGGGTTCACTTCCTCTATATTCGACCTTCACAATGCCTAATCTATTAGCGTAATTTGTACTTAAGCGTATAGCCCGAACGGGTAGTAAGATGCGGTGCTAAGTATTATCATCATCATGTCGTTATAACGGACTCCGAACCATCCGTATCCCGGCTCATTAAAGAGGTGGCGGTCTCTTCTGACCAAGACGGAGACTCCATGACACCGTTTAACTGTCGGTTGTGAATAAGAGTGATGTGATCCGTTTGACCCGCGTCGAACCAAGGGAGGACGCACGCGTGAGAGACGTAGCCGCTATCACTTCAGTTACGGGCGAGAGAGTTCGTTCACGGACAATGTAAAGAAAGGGAAGGGTGACTTAACAAAAAGTCTACCAAACATCGGGAAGTGGGTCAATGAAGTGGAAGACAGGAGGCGGACAGCTGAATAGAAAACGTAACTCTTTATACTCGAGTACTGTAAGGAAGTGGTATATAAAAGGGTTTTAAAATACGTTTCAAATCCAACAATATGCCGGGTCTGGTTCAGCGTGGCTTCAAAAACTTTTATTGTAAAATTTAACTTTTCCAGGTTTTCTAGAAAACATAATTTTACTTGTTGAATGCAATTTTTCTATTTAATATATTGATCACATTCAGTATTTAATATTTTAGGTATTGATTGTGGTCCTGTGTAAATGTTATAAAACAAACTTTGTAGAATAATCTCAGTTCATCAGAATGCTATATCTAAACAATGTATTTAGTTAACGCCGAGTAACGAAATCTCTCATTTTTGTTTACAATTTAAGGTACAGAATTAGTTAAGTATTTAAATTCCATGTCAGTTTCCTGTTTTCGCTGAATCTTCCATTCCTTGTCGTAGCGACCATGTGATTATAGAATAATTCTGGTAGGAAAAACAATATTCGACAGATTTAAAACAAAATACCTCAAAAAACAATTCACTTATGACAATAATGATTAGCGTTAGGGGCGATAAAATAAGTTTGTAGTTTATATACTTTTCTGGTAGGAAGAAAAGTATATGACAGTTAACAAACATTACTAAAAACACTTTCAGATCATCTTACGTGAAATCAAATGATCCGCAGTTGTCATTTTTGATAAGTACATCGATAAAATAATATTAATGATATTGTAAAATGTTATCTATGCTAAGAGAGAATGTTGTTGGTTTGTTTGTAAAGCTTTCTTCCCAACAGAATATCACATTACACCAAATATTAAGATAAGTGACCTTGAGATATATATTACGATCCCCGTACGGGTGAAACAGGGCCCAATTTATCACTATGGTTTTCAGATTCGTTATTCATGCTAATACGGGTGCACTTTTGTTGTAAATAATCTTCCTCATCGCCAGAGAAATTGCACTGAAACACATCAATGAAAACTATTTCTGGTTAACCTGGGGATGAAAAGGCAGTGCTTTTGCAATTTTTATAGCAACATTTTTTTGGGATCAAAATAAATAAAATATTGATCCATTACGAAAAAGAGTTTAATTTTATTCACGTGATGATATCAACAGTCGTTTAATATCTGTCATGAGCATAACAGCATTAGAGAGAAACTTTTTAAATTAAGAGAAAAAAGTTGCCGTTAAATTCCAGGACACCCATGACAGATATTTCAGAACTGTATCAACTGTAAAAAACAGAGCTTATCTAGCGTCCCCTATAGCCCCTCCTTAAAGTTTAAGAGGTACATTTTGATTTGTAATTTTTTAAATAGTCGGGAATCAACAGATACCATTTCCGCTCCCTGTGGGGGGCGCATTAAGATCGCGACATTTGGTCGCCGGCATGGCCCGCAGGAGAGAGAAACAACGAAGCTTCTAATTGGTTCAAATTCAAACAAAGGTGAAAATGTTAGGAAGGCTATGACAAACGATACGTGGTCCAACCGATGTCATAAACGAGATTGAACCAAGCAAAACGGCTCACTCTGGTTTAAAATTTGATAGGAATCTGGTTTAAAATTATGTATCAAATGTTAGTGCGTAGTTTCTGTGATTTTTGTAATCAAAGAGGTACATGTTTCAACAATATTAGGCCTAAGACGTAACAATTAAAAATCCCAACGCAATGAAAATAGATTAATATAATATTTAGTCCTACCCAAAATGATCAATCTTTAAGAAGCCAATTATTATATCACTCTCCCTCTCGGCTATAGTGCGCGACGAGTACTAAAGCGTTTGCCCTTTGTTGCCTCTTCCCAAGGATTTACCTTCTGCCGCAGCGACGTTCATTTATTTCAACGTTAGCGCAATAATTACATCTGAGGCCTCATTAATGAGGATCCATCATCTCAATTATGTATCTTAAAAACTAGCTTTGTTTGTTTCTTAAGTAAATTATTTAATTTGAAATTATAACGAATCTAGGGAAAAGTATTAAAAGTAGGTGTTTTCACGTATGATTAGTTGATTTTAAAAAACAACACAAGGTTAACTTCCATTTACCTTAACAACGGGATTCAGGGAGGTTCTTTTTCCATGGAAACCTAACTGAATTTACATCAGAAATAAAATAGTATTAAGTGTGCAATATAGTAGAGCTCTTTTTCAACAAACGGGGTGAATATTAAGCGTTGTGGTGGATCTCTTAGTTTATATTATTTAGCAACAGGTGTCGCTAGTTTTGCGGTTCACTGGTTGTTAGTACTAAACATATTCTTTGGAAAGAAAAAGGGGAGGGGAATGTAGACTTATTGTTGTTGGAATGTAGTGACGTGGCTGATCTTTTGAATTTTTGTCATGCAGTAAAATGAGATGCAAGGGCAGTAATGAAGGGCGAGGGAGGGGCTTAGGGCTTAGCTCAATTAATATATATCACAATGGCGATTAAAAAAAAAGAGAAAAAGAAAAAAACGATTTACTCCTTTTGAATTTTAAACTTCGTGAAAGTTTTTTGCATTATGTTTAGAGCAAAAACTATGCGCCACAGAATAAACCACAATAGTCATGTATATATTAGTCTATACTTTCCTAATTTTGATTTATCGTACAACCGTTGGAGTGGGTGCGTAGTTAATTCATTGCAGCCACAAAAAAAAAAAAAAAAAAAAAAAAAAAAAAAAAAAAAA